>CAUYTI010027613.1:0-11850 GCA_963575145.1 Galago senegalensis
TGGGATTTTGTGATATGGGCTAATCTCACTGGAGTTAGATGATATCTCAGAGTAGTTTTGATTTGCATTTCTCTGATGATTAAGGATGGTGAGCATTTTTTCATGTATCTGTAGGCCGTACGCCCACAGGAACTGTATTAAAGGGTCGTGGCATTAGGAAGGTTGAGAACTACTGCTATAGACTGTGAGTTTGTAACTTCCTTGAGCCAGACCAATTCTGTGACCCCTCAGGCAGACCATTGCTATAACCCCCAGCCTTGAGATAAAAGAAAAATAAAAATAAAGAAAATTAAAAATATAATTACGTAAAATAAAGAAAAAAGGGTTATCTTTGTTATCTGAGAAATTTATGTGGGAAAGATGAGAAAAGCAGAAAAATCTCTACCAAACAAGTGAAAAAAGGAGAGAAATAAGAAAGAGAATAAAAAAGGGCTGAAAAACTGTAACAGAAAAGGGGGGCACCCTTGCTATTGAAGAAAGTAAAAATGAAAAAATAAAAATACAGCTAAACAAACAAAACTCCAAAGTGTTATATATATCTATGATATATAAATGTGTATATAATGTATATATAAATGCATATATATGTATATATGTATGTGTATGTATACATAACAATATATTTCCTTGACCCCAGGTGGTGCTGTGGTGTAAGGAGACAGAGAATATGCCCTGTTTTGCTGTGCAATTTAATGCCAGAAACCATCTCTAGTTGCAGAGGAGATCATGTCCTGTCTTTCTGACTTAGTTGCCCTGAATCAGGGCCTAGTTGCTTCATCAGCACTCAGTCCCACTGCACTGGGGTCCTAATGCTCTTGCTAGATTCCTCAGGAGGTACATTACACAGTGCCCCCCAACAAGAGTTCCTGGGGCCATGCAGGTCACCCCAGTGGTGGATGCCTGAGGTCAGCAGGCATGCCAGAACCAGCCATGCACCAGAACCTATGGGCTGTTTCTCCCACACAGCCTTCCCACAATGGCAGCGCATAGGTAGCAGCCAAGCTGATGGAAAATCCACCTACCTGGTATTCAATCCTGGCAGCTGGACACCATTTGCGTCCACACACTTGTTTAAGCCTTACAAGGCAGCTCCAATGAACAGTTCAGCTCAAAATGCAAAGCACTGCAGGACAACTCCTTCATGTCCTCAGTCCCCTGCAGGCAAGTTGACTGGCCAGTCCCCACCTGTTTCTAAGCACTTGCCATCTGTGCTGGTTTTCCTCACTGGCTCCTATAGTCCACTGCTATAGTGAAGCATCACTGCTTCACTGTGTCCCCAGAATGATGTCCCAGGGTGGGTTCCCTCAGCCAGAGGTGGTTTGAGTTTTCTTTCTCCTGCCTCAATGTGGGTGGGTAGTAAGGAGGTGTTTCTAGTACACCATCTTCCCAAATCTTTGTCTTATGCTCTGCTTTTGGGACACCTAGGCTGAGGTAACCTCCAACACTTATGTTAGGACTTATTTTGTAAGGGATGAGATTTATTTCTGTTAGGGAGGTGGTTATATATAATAGAATGCCTCTTGTGGGATTTTTTTCTCTCAGGCCTGGGCTGGGTTTGAACCCATCACCTCTGCTGCACAGGGCTGGAACTCTAACCATTGAACTATGGGTGCCCAGCCTCTCTTGTGGTATTTTTGTGAGAGTTAAATAAATTCATACATGCAAATCACCTACGCAAATTTGTGGCATAGTGTAAGCACTTGGTAATGTTAATTATCATTGCTGATGTTGTTCAATTTGCATCCAAGGATTTTGACTGTCCACGCACAGTGGATCCACATTGGTAAGAGATTTCTTAATGATCTTGGCAGGAGTTGTTTTACTCAAAGCTCTTAGAAACCATTATATTGTTGACACTTCTTTGTGAACTATTATGCATGGCTCCAGAGTTAGTAAGGAATTATATTTCGGTAGGAATTGATGACACTCAAAGCCTACCATATCTTTATAGGTGGTAGTCAAAATTTTACCCTTTTCTAGGTTTCTGGTTCATTCCTATGTTTCTTAGGCATGCATCAGCTTCCTTGATGAATACACATCTTTTTGGATATTTGTACTAGGGTAGGTTGGGGTAGTCAGAGGTGTGAAAATTGCCAAGTCTATTCATTAATGGCAAATGTTATTATATCATCTGCATAATAGCCACAAATGCTTATTTAGCATTTCTGTGTGCCATACTGTATTCTAAAGTTTTAGATATGTCAATGCATTTCATTCTCATATAAGCTCATCATAATCTCTATCTTATAGATGCAGAAACTTAGGCACAAAAAGTTTAGTCACATAACTAGCAAGTGACCAAGCAGTCTGACAGCATTCTGTGATCATAATCACTCTGCTCCACTCCTTCTTGTTCCGTTAGCAAAGCTATCTTTAATCTTCTGAGAATTTTGAGAGGTTTTACTCTTTGCCATATGAATAATCTTTGTAGATCCATGAAAAGGAATGCTGCTCTCTTGAGCTGCTATAGCTGTTCAGAAACCACATCTGGAAAACAAACAAAATTAACTTTTGGGCAAAAGGCTATTAGAGAAGTCTTTTTAATAGAAATTCTCTTCCCTTAGGATCTTTTATTTTTCTTTGAATCACACCTTCTAAAAACACAAGTATATGTGTTCTTGTTTGTATACACACACATTCTCACACTTACACTATACATAGGACTTCAGTCTTTTAGTGTTTAAAGTTGTTGAGAAGTCTGTAGTCAATCCCAATCTCTCTTTGTGGAAAGGTTCCATTTACAAAGAAGTTTGTAGAAGGCTTTTTCAATTTTGCAATGCAATAACTTCCCCAGGAAATATCTTAAAGTTTTTCATTTTTTATTAGCTTTTCCTTTGCTTCCTGGAACATTTTGAGGTTTTTCTATAAATATATTTACTGAATTTTAAAGAATTTTTTAATATAGATATTTCCCCCCTGTTCTTTAGATATAATCACTGTTGTATATGTTGGATCTCCAATGTCTATTTTCTGAGTCTGTCATCTTGGGTCTACTTGCTGCTATTCTTTTTTGTGTGCATTTCTTTATAATCTGTCCTGTATATCATTTTTTTTTTTTTTTTTTGAGACAGAGCCTCAAGCTATCCCCCTGGGTAGAATGCCATGTCATCACAGCTCACAGCAACCTCCAACTCCTGGCCTCAAGTGAGTCTCCTGCCTCAACCTCCCAAGTAGCTGGGACTACAGGGGCCCACCACAACACCCAGCTATTTTTTGGTTGCAGCCATCATTGTTGTTTGGTGGGCTGGGGCTGCATTCGAATCTGCCAACTCAGGTATATGTGGCTGGCGCCTTAGCTGCTTGAGCCACAGGTGCTGAGCCTGTCTTGTATATCATTGATTGAGCTTTCTGAAATGTCAAGTTCACTCTTTGCTGCTTGTAGTTTATTTTAAAGCTTGGTAACATCGTTATTTTATTTTTTCTTAACATCTTTGCTTAGCATTGGCAGATGTTTTATCTAATTCTGTATTTTTTTTAAATTTCCCATTTGATAAAGTTTGTGTTTTCTTTAGTCTGTTTGAAAGTGTAAAATAGTTCTGCTCTAACACCTCCTTTTGTATCCTGAAATGAATCTTTCCAGGTGATATCTTTGGCTATTTTTTAAATTCTATATTGCTCTTTTTACTTTTTTAAACAAATTTTGTGTAAGTACTGAGCTTTTGTTCTTGCTTTGGGTAGGTTTGAATGTAGTTCTGATTTTGCCTGGGTCTTTTTTTTCTTTTTCTTTTTAATCTTCCACTTATAAATTAAGCTGAATGGCTAGGAGATGGCAGCATGGGTTCACTACATATATTTTCATGACCAGAGAGTGACAGTTGGTGTGAATCTCAGAATCTGAGCATTTTGTTTCCTCACAATTTTTCTGTGTAACTCTGAATTGATTGAATGTTTATGTCTCCTTAAAATTTTTATGTTGAAATCCTAACACCCAAAGTGATGGTATTAAAAGATGGGGGCTTTTGCCAGATGATTAGTGCTCTTTTTAGAGGGACCTCGGAGAATTCATTTACTTCTACTGCACAAGGACACAGCAAGAGGTTACCATCTATGAGGAAGTGGGCCTTTGCCAAATGCTGATTCTTCCAGTGCCTTGATCTTGGACTTCTCAGTAGCTAAAACTGAGAAATAGATTTCTGTTATGAGCCACTTGTTTTAAGGCATTTTTGTTGTTGCAGCTCAAATGGAATAAGACATAACTCTCACCCATTGGGCTACATAATTTCGGGGTGTCCTGTTAATGATAGTACCTAAGGATTGTTTTTTGAATATAGATGATCTTCCTCCTCTTGATAAGCTATTTTTGAGGGGGAAACCTTAGGTTAAAATGATGCCTTGCAAAGGATTTGCTTTTTGCTTTCTTGATTCAAATTTTTCCTTTTTAACCATACGCAGTCTTATTCTTAGTTGAAAATTGGAAAATTAAGATCATACCTGTAGTTCAAAAGACAGATTTGGGACCAGCATGGTGGCTCACACCTATAATACTAGCACTCTGGGAGGCCGAGGTGGGTGGCTTGCTTGAATTCAAGAGTTCAAGACCAGCCTGAGCAAGAATGAGACTCCCATCTCTACTTACAATAGGAAAAAAGAAAAACCCAGCCAGGTGTTGTGGCAGGTGCTTGTTGTCCCAGTTACTTAGGAGGTTGAAGAAAGAAGATCTCTCAAGCTCAAGAGTTTGATGTTGTTGTGCTATGATGATGCCACAACACTCTACCCAGGGCAATAGAATGAAAGACACTGTCTCAAAACAAACAAACAAACAAACAAAAAAACAGATTAGAGGAATGTATGTATATATATTATATGTGTATATAATACATATATATCATATATTACACTATATATACACATATATTCAAATCTGTCTTTATATATATATATATATAGTATATACACACTACACACATACTATTTATGCATCTTTTCTAAATTTTCTTTCAATACTGCTCTATGGAGGAAAAATGGACCTAAGAGGAGGCTTCCTGCATACTTGTATCCTGCCCATTGTTAGGGTTATGTATTTTTGGAGCTGAGAATATCAGTGGGAACCTTGAGAACTTTTCCTGCTTCTTTCCTATGTATGGTGCCTGGTACTACTAAACTGGGAGATGATGGATTGGTTCTATTATCTGTACTCAGTTTAAATGATATATGGCTGATAAATGTTCCTTATAGTTTGTGTATAATGTTGAGTCCCTTCTGATGTCAGTAGAAATTGTTTTACTTAATGTTTTTTCTTACTTTAGTTCTTTTATTAGTCATGAGGGTATGTTTTAAATAAATGTGTTTTCTACAACACATCTTTCTTGTGTTTCATCTTTCTTGTGAAGCATCTATGGTACCTTTAAAAACATTTTAATTAAGACTTGCCAAAATTAAAAAAAAAAGTTAAATTAACCTTTTTTTAGGGAAGAAAATGATTTTTTAAAAGTATACTTCGTCCTTACCATAATTACTTCATTAAGTGAGACATTACTATTTCTCAGTCTCATCCCTAAATAAATTTATTGTTTTTCTCATAAGTATCATCTGTAGTCCCTATCACACTCAAAGTTTTTACAAATTTTTAAAAATTAGTATAATTAGTTTTCTGCTGGCATAAACCAAATGGTGTGCTCAAATAGGGTAACAATCATTTAACCTTATTTCCCATTCTTTTTTCTGATACACATATTATATTTTCCTCCAATTTACTCTCATAATTCACTAGATACAAATTATCAGAATTATTTGGGTCATAATCCATACCAACTATTTAAATTTTTTCCATTATTTAGGTCTCATTACTCTTCTATTTTGATTCTATTCTAATTTTGAGCTACTATTTTCATTATTAAGATTGAATTATTGACCTAATGGTGATACAAAATACTTAGATAATATTTATCATAAATACTAAAATAACCTTTTCCAAGACAATCACACAAGATGTTCTTACTTATAAAAAGGTGGGAGACCTGAGTATTAAATCTATAGAAATTAGTATTAAAAATGTGAAGACTGTCTGACATAAAGTGATCGTTTAGCTTGTAAATCAGTATAACAAATGGATATGGACACTTTTCAATTATTTGATTGACTTGATTAATTAGGTAGCCAAATTAGATAATTTGGGTAAAAGAGTTCATGCCAGTATGAGCAATATCACAGATGAAAAATCAGTTCAGGAGGACTGAATTTAGTTACATTTGGGAAGGTTGCTATTCATGTATGACTTTTTCAGATGCTCTTTTCAGATGAAGGGATGAAGATTAAATCATTTGAGAAAGGCCACATGGTGCTGTCATCTGAGCCAGGATAAGCCCTCATTATTGTGTATTGTTTAGCCTACTTAGCTATTTTCCATCTCTAAAGTTCACTGCCTGGATAGTTCATGAAACAGTAGTTTGATTTTAATGGATCACCCAACAATGGGCTAAAATATCCCACCCAGAAAATTTGGCATTTCTGTGTGCAATCAGCTATGTTTCAGTACTGTCCTGGCTCTAGAAAATGAGTTAGTCTATCTTTTATTTTAAAGATTCTATTTTCAAAACGTAGATAATTAATTCTGCAAGTCCTGGTTCCCTGTCTATGTTCTTTCTCCTTCAGTGAGTGACAGCATATGTGATCCTGTTATGTAGGTGAGAAACACAGAATCTTTTAGACATCTGCTACCTCTTTACTTGATTTATGTCTTTTAAAGTCATATACTTTATTATGTTTTTAATTTTTACTGTCCACATCCTGGTCCAAGTTTGTATCATTTGTCACCTGAGCAATTGCAATAACTTCTTAACATGGTCCCCTATGCCCCCTATGGTCTACTTTTAATCTACTTCCTCCATTCTGCATTCACCACCTACGGTGGGTGATCTTTTCAACATGTAAAGGTGACAATCCATCCCATTGCTGCGCTTAATCCTATCAGTGGCTTCCCTTTGCCTGTAGGCAGGCATAGACTTGCACCATTATCTCTCATTACTCTTTCACTGTGCCTCCAGCCACACCAAACTTCTTGGGTGCGGCAAACACACCTGGCTTCCTCCAGACATAGGGGGTTCCAAATACTATTCCATTGGTCTGAAGTATCACTTCTCTTTATTTATAGTTGGGTGATTACTGAGGTCTTTGAAGAGAAGATATGTCTGAGCAGGAATAGATGAGTGATGGAAGATCACTAGGATGTGGGAGTAGTGAAGGTACCACATAACTTGACAAAATGTAGACTTGAAGAACTCCTTTCAAATTTATTTATTTATTTTGAAGAACTTTTTATGTTGTGCTGAAAAGCTTGAACTTTATTTCGAATAACCATTTTAATTATAGTCATAGGTTATAAGTTACAGGTTATAGCATACACAAAAGTGTGGAGTGAATTAGCATGTGTTAAAAAAAATTTTTTTTAAAGGGAAAACCATGACTTTTATTCAAATAGAAAATGAAGACATGTCAACGATTTTAAGCTTATTAATTAGTGAGGAAACAAATAAGGCATCACAACTGATTCAGAAGAAAATTAAAAAAAACACATGCAAATCTAAGTAATTATGAGTGGTGAGATGAATTTACAAATAGATGCAAAGTTGGTCAATATCCAAAGGACAATAAATGACTGCATCTCCATGGGGTGCCATTCATTTGCATTAGTATAGAGGAGATACGTTTGCATTTCAGTTTTTTTTTTTCTGACTTACCCAGTAGAAAAATAATTCAAAAACAATGAAAAGTGAAGAAAATCTAGAAAAGCATGCTAGTGAGACACCTAGTAATCTTTTTATTCCCCCTCATCTTAAAGGCTTTTGTAATTCTGAGGGACTCATTTATGCGCAACAAAGTATAAATTAGTTGTTTTTTGTGTGAAATATATCATTTGAGGGAAAGAGTGTTGGGAAATAAATTGTGAAATTTTTGGCAGAGTTAGGTTATGAAGGACTTTTCATGTTATGTTAAATCTTAGATTTTATCCTGAATATGATGGCGAAAACTTTGCAGGACCTAAGTAGGGGGATTTTTGATATTCGACTTTATATCATTATAACATAAATTCATGCTTTGAGTGACACATTTTTAGAGAATATTTTTGGCCAATTGTGTAGTTTTCTTGGGTTCAGTATTTTTACAAGTAGAATGGAGATTAGGTGGCTATGTCCCAGCTTCCTCAGTGTTAGTAGCACATCAGCATCCAATATTTAAGCAACCCCTGATATTAAGAACAAATAAATGTCTACTTTGTATGAGTTGTCTGTTACTATGTAACAAGTTTCCCCAAAACTTAGTGGTTTAAAACAGCAAATATTTATTATCTTATTCTTTCTGTGGGTCAGGAGTTCTGGAATAATTTAGTTTGGCTCTTCTGGCTTGGACTCTGTCAGGAGGTTGTAATCAAAATGTTGCTTGGGTCTGTGGTTATCTAAAGCCTGATGGGAGCTGAAGGATATGCTTCCAAGGTGCCTTACTCATAAAGCTGACAAATTAATTGATAGTGGGAGGACTCTTTTTCCCTATGTGGGCTTTTCCATAAAGCTGCTTGGGTGTCCTTATAAGATAGCAGATGACTTCTTCCTGGTGGAGCAATCTAAGATAGAAAGAGCCAGGTAGAAGTCATCTTTTTTGTGACTTAGACTTGGATGTAACACATATCACGTCTATCACATTTGATTTATCATAAACAAGTCATGAAGGTTGGCACACATACAAGTATTGCAGTCTTAGACTCCAACTTTTGAAGGGAGGAGTTTCAATAAAAAGTACTAACATTTTAAATCTTCAATGCATATGATTAACTGTAACTCATCCTTACCAGTTACTTACGTTATCATAGTGGTATCAAAACTGTGTTCATCAACACTTTCTGATTGTATTTTATTTTATCAAAGAATATGAGTTGCTATTTTAAAATTGCTCTTCCTTACATGAACAGTATGGTTGACACAGTTAATTTCATTACTGTACTCACATAGGGCAATATCCACATTGTGTCTGTAAACATCAGTGCACGGGAACAGACCACTCTTTTAACTTATGGAAGTGACAGATTTATTTGCACCAAGCTTTTATTTAGAGTACCCTAGAGGTTTTCAAATGGACTCACCTACTTTTGAAGGCTAAACTGTCAGGAAAAAACTCTATCAAATCCACAGATTTGTCTTTTTGTTATTTTATGCTAAAATGATTGCTGCTATGTCGCTTGTATATGTACTCCTATAAGTTAATAAAATGAATACAACTGGATTTAAATATTGAGTCCTGGGTTTTGCCTAAATGGCTTCCATGTTGCTTAAATGTGAATGTTTTGGTGTTAACCATTTACCTGCTGATCCTTGTGCACAAAACTTGTACATTTTCACTTTTGATGTCTTTATGTTAACTTCACAAGCAAAGTACTTTTTGGATAGAAGTTGCACCTGTTTAATATGCTGGGTTGTTGCAAATGGCAGAAGTTATTCTCCTCTTGCTCTTGGAGAATATAGCTAGCCCAAATTACCCATTATCTCACCTCTTGTGCAGGGACCCAATGACAGGTCCTTGTGAACTTGTTGACAGTAGTTACCTGCTAAGAAACAGCCCCTTGTACCATATGTTTATTGTTGGCTAGGAATATCCCTCAGGCAGTGAGTTCTAACTCTCTAGGGCGCTTCTAATTATCTGAAGGGATATGGGAACATTCTTATCCACTTTCTAAAATGAAAATTTAACTTAATTCATCTCAATTCATTAAAATTTGCAAAACCAGTAATTAATTTTAGAGGATGATGATTGGAGTGGTTGTTCAGAAGTTGGAAAAAAGTACCTGGTTAACTTCAAAACTTGAGAATCAGAGCAAGAGAGGGAGAGGGACATCTGGGCTCTTTGAAAGTATTTAGATCCTAGGCCTTAATTGTTTTAGTTTATGACCTGTGTTTTGTGACATTTTCTGGAAGGTGCTAACTTCTGTAACCTGACTGGTAAGCTAGCAATGATTCTATGTGGCCATGTTAAAATTTGAGCAAGATGCTTTGTTTAATAGCTTTGCTTGCTTAGCATTGGTGTATGGATTAGTTGTAATGTTGATTGATAGAATTTTGCAACACAGTGGGAATAATATTGAAATGTCCTTAAGTTTCCATGTCTGAAAAATGGGCAATTGCATGATGGGAATTAAATTGAAGCTCCTGCTTTTGTACTCACAAGCAAGTATGCTTGTTGAGATATAGTATTAAATGTGCCTTAAGGGCTGTTTATAAATAAGCAGTGATGTGGGGATTTAGTTTTTAAAGAATATTTATTACTGTGCATTTCAAAAGCTTACTTTCCACCTTTATTTATTATCTCATTTAGACATGAATTTAATTAGATATGGACCTGAAAATTGATTTTGCAACTTTTTGTTGTCATTGTTGATGATATTTAGAGAGAAGAAAATCCCCCAAAATATGCTGAATGGAAATGTATTTATTGCCAATATTATTTCCTGGGAGCTTTGTGTTATTATCCTTACTAATGTGTCTGATGCTACCTTGGGTTTCTTGAGAGGTCCTGTGAACTTTTACCCTCAGAATAAAACATGTCTCTTTTAATGCTCTCCAAAATCCCCCCAACTAACTTTTCCTTTAAGAATCTTTTGTCACTGTTTGAGGCATTTAATTATTCAGTTAATGCACTAGAGTTTCCAGTTTATTTTATTAATCCAGGACAGCCCAGGGATTTAAGGGAACAGGATTTGAAACTGATCAATTTTCAGTGTTGAAAAAAAGGAGAGATCATAAATGAGCATCATACAATTTACCTTAAAATATAGAATGTTAGGGGAACCATAGATCTTTCAAATTTTAGCATTCCAGCATTGCTTTTTCCACCAGTCATTGAGTAAAATGTTGATGAATATTATGTTGAATAGAGTGGGAACTGTTATTTTGAGTAGGCAGTTCGGCCTAGAATCTTCACATTTTCGTCTTTGACTAGAAGCTCAAAGATGTGCTATTCTAGGTGGTCATACCATGGATTAGACCATTTTAGGCACAGAGAGAATATACCATGTTTTGTTTATACATTCACCAATTTGATGAATTTTTTCCTCTAATTTTAGACTCTTGTCAATAATGCTGTTATGAAAATTTTGCATAAAAGTCTTTCTTGCCTTTTTTTTCGATTACGAATTTTTATTGTGGCAAATTTCAAACATACTCATACAAAACAGGCCAAAGAGTATAATAAATCTTCATGGGCCCATCATCCAGGTTTAACAATTATGAATTTTGGCCAATCTTGTTTATTTCTACCCCCTCACTTTTCTTATGTCTATATTATTTTGAAGCAAACTGCTGATGTTAGTTAATTCAACCCATAAATATTGCAGTAGATAGCTAAGCCCACTTTATAGACATACTGACGATCCATAAGCATACTGAAAAAATAGTTATGATTTTCTAAAATCCTTTAAGTCTAAATCAGATGTCCTCCGTGTTCACATTAATATTAAAGTTTAGATTTTGTTTGAATTAGTATGTAAGCAAGATTTACAAATTCTAATTGGTGAGGATAAATATTTCACATCTTTTTAATATCTATGCTTCCCCTCCATTTCTGTTTTTTTTTTCCCTTTTTTTTTTTTTTTCCGAGACACAGTCTCACTTTGTTGCCCTTGGTAGAGTGCTATGGCATCACACAACTCACAGCAACCTTCAACTCCTGGGCTTAGGCGATTCTCTTGCCTCAGCCTCCCAAGTAGCAGGGACTACAGACGCCTGACACAATGCCTGGCTATTTTTTTTTTTTTTTTTTTTTTTTTTTTGCAGTTTGGCTGGGCTGGGTTTGAACCTGCCACCCTTGGTATCTGGGGCTGGCACCCTGCTCACTGAGCCACAGGTGTCACCCTATTTTTAGAATTTC
>CAUYTI010027616.1:0-19916 GCA_963575145.1 Galago senegalensis
AAGAGTAGAATGTGAATGTTCTAAAGCAATAACTGAGAATATGACATGAAGGCTGTGTTCACCAGTTTGATGGAAGTATTTCAGAATGCATGTGAAAACCCCACACTGTACCCCAGAAGAGTATCAATGTACATAGTTAACATTCAATAAAAAAAAATTAAAAAAAAAAAAAAAGAAATAGCTACATCTTGCTTTAACTTTACATTATTTCTTATCCAGCTGCTTGTGACAATGGTCCTCTGCCATAACAGAAATACTCTGTGTGTGAAGAGCTTTGCTGTCCTTACTGGGAAAGGAGGAGTCCTACACACACCTTCCTTAGAGATCCAAGGTGAACATGGCCCTCCCATCACACAGCCCAACTGCGCAGGTCGGTGGACTGCCCATAAAGCAGTAGTGGGAACTGCAGGTTAAGACATCTATGTGCAACCTTTTCATGTACAATGTATTTTATACCACAAGATCCTTTCAGAGTGGTGGTCTCATTTCCTTTTAAAAATGATCAGAACGAGTAGTTAGAATGTTTGTTCTTTTCCTATTTTACAGATAAGGATACCAACTGCTAAAATTTCTGAAGTCCAATAATTTGAGACTAAATTGGTATTAGGACCATAACTTTAGATGGATAATTTTTAAGTTATGTTTTCAAATTAATTTTTAAAATACAGAAAATATAAAAATGCATATAATATTATACACATAATGGAATGCTAATTGAAAATGTATACATGCAAAAAAAAGGCAAGTGGCAAAGCACATTCTGTAACTGGAAACTGTCAGCTAGGTTCTAAACTGGGATAGATACTGGGTTCACAGAAGTAAGTAGCCATCGTCTTTATCACAGTGGAACTAATAGTCTAATAAGAGAGAAAAATGCTGATTAAATAAACGCAAAAATAAGTATATAACAACACATTATGTAAAAGATGCACAAATAAACAAGGTGCTGTGAATAGCATCTAATTAAAATAAATGAAGGCTAATTCGGCTCTGAAGAAGTTAATTGAAACTGACGGGAGAAAAATGAATAGGAAAGCCAACTCAAGATTATCAAGAAAAAGATCATGGATGATTTTCCCTTACTTTTCAGCTTTTCCAAATATCAAAAAAAAAGAAATATATATATGGGTGTGTGTATATATATGTATATATATTATTACTTTACTAATCAGAAACAATGCAAAATAGCTATTTTTAAAATAACCTTGCATTCTAAATGACTTCTGATTCTGACTCTGACAGAGGACTCATTGATACAACAAACCTCCCAGCTTGGGCAGCACCTGTTGCTTAAAGGAGTAGGGTGCTGGCCCCATACGCTGGAAGTGGCGGGTTCAAACCCAGCCCTGGCCCAAAATTGCAAAAAACAAACAAACAAAAAACCTCCCCGCAAAAGCAAATCTAAAAACTAAAATTAAAAAGGCAATAACCAAGGAAAAATACTCCAGTAATCAAGATACCATCCCTGGGGGTACGTAAAGATAAGAAAGAACAAAGTAAAACAAGTTACTCCAAAGAGCAAAAGACCTCTAATTCTTCTATCAATTATCTGTTGCATTTAGTTGGCTAATTGCTTTAGTATTCAGTACCTTAGGCTTTCCTTTATTGATATGATTTTACCTGCATAAAAATGGGAGTTGACACAAAGCCTTCAGTCTTTCGCAGCGTGAAGAAAATAATTCCCTAACTCCCACTCTTTACCGGTTTCCCCCCCACTCTACTTACTAAACTCCTTTTTAAATCTAATAGGTCTTAGCTCAGGTATTTGTCCTCCAACCTTTGCTAACTTCCAAATCTAATTCCACATACTTTCTCATAGCACTCTATAATTTCTTATGGAATTTGTCAAATCTGATATTACATGCTTTTTGCGTGTTTGCTTAATAACATCGGCTTCAGTTAGCATAATGTAAGTATATTCATGAGAGAAAGGATCCTGTTTGTTTTATTCCCATTTATAAATTAGCTTTCAAAAGACTTCTGATTTCAGGGTGGATTGGAAAATAGTTTGGGTTCACTTTCAAATTGCTTAAGATTAAATTTTGACAGATTGATAAGAAAATGTGGCTTTTTAATCAGGTCATAAAACGAATAAATACAGCTAAATGGCTGGCCTCATTTTTGTAACTGTTTAAAAAAACTTATCAAGAAGTGGGGAAAATTTTTGTCCTTGTATCATATGCTGTCCTATGTCAACAGAATTTGGGTTTTTTGTAACGGTAAGTCTGTTTCTTGTCACATTTATAAAAAATACAATTAGTCATCAGAGTGTGGTTATTTTAAAAAGCAACCTCCTGAAACACTTTTCAATTTTTCCCTTTTCTTTCATTCCCCTCGCTTCTTTGGCTGAAGTCCTGGTAGTGTGCAGGATGACTGGGGACTGCTGTCTTCCAACCCTGTATTAAATACTCTCTGCATGGTGATATTAATGGGATTGTCAGACTTCCAAATGTTGGAAGGAAATAATTTCTCTCCTTGGAGAACTCTGAAAAGAATTCTATTTATTTGTGTAATGTCTCTCTTTCACCCTTTGATGTTGTTAAACTTGCAGTTGTTTACCTGACCCAATACAGCATTTCTTCCTTTGCCTTACAAACATAACCAAGACACCAATAATCTCTAACCTGGACTTTTTTTTCCTTCTTTCCAGGCTTCAAGTATTGCACTGTGTTTAGATCATATCACCATGATCGTTAGCTTTTCAGTAGTTTTCCACAACCTCAAAATTCAGAATAGAAATTTTCCCTCAAAGTACTTTGTCAGTGCTATATCTAGGACCTCACATCTCCCTTCATTGCTTTTATTGCCTTGTTTATGAGCTACTTACAACCTAGAGAATAAGTGGTGTTCAACACAGCCCACTCAAAGCTCTCTCAGCCTCCAGATCTGAACTGGGAATTGCCTCTCTTTTTCAGCCTCCTCTCTCCTAATGACCTTTTCTCAAGGAAGCAATCCTGGCTTGGAAGCATTTCTGTCTCTACACTGCCCTAGGAGATAAAGCATTTTAGCAGACATTTAATGAATGTATGAATTTCTATAATCTCTGGTCATTGTATGTAGTTCACAGAGATCAGTTCATTGACATAAGTTTGCACAGGGCTCAGGGCTGACACCAGGTGACACATGTGCCTTGAATGAAGAGGACAACATTTATTCCGATTGAGCAGTGCCATGTCATGCAATTATGAAAGTGTTTGAATATATATTGTGAAATTGTTTGAAAATCATAAAATACATCTTAGTTAGGGATCACTTGTTTATAAGTAACAAAAACATATACAAAGTATAATTTATTGGAAAACACAAGGTGCACTTTGTAAATTACAAGGGAAGGAAGTGCAGGTGGGCCTCAGGAGGGAAATATTTACATTTTCTGGAGCCACGTGGTCTCACACTTACATTTATTCAAATCCCCACCTCATTCATCTTTTTTTCTTATGAAAGACATTCTTTATTCTTCTTGATTGCTGCTGAAGCAAACCTCACCTTCTACTGGTACCTCTAAGTCTCATACCCCAACCTTGGCATGTGAAGTCCAATTGACCCATACCCGATCCTGGCCTATCATCTTTGTCTAAGGGTCAGAATCATGAGATCTGAAACCAACTTAAGTCCTGTAGGATTAGATTTTTTGAGATTAGGCTGGACAGATTTTCTTTTAGAAATCATAGATCCAGGAGAAAATAGAGGCAAAAAGAATTATCTGCATTTTTAAGAAGACATTAGATTTGAATAAACATTAAAGAAATACTTCACCCTATAATGTGCCTACTTATTTTGTTTTCTCTCTACTTGCCCCAGTAGATCATAAATTCCATGAAGGCAGGATGTGATTTTCTACTTTGTTTAATGCTCAAGTGCTGAGAACAGTGCTTTACATTGAATTCTTACAGTTAGTAAATAAAAGCCTTTGAATAATGATAATGGTGGTAATTATAGTGAAAATGACCTAAAGACAAGTGAATAAGTGACTATATGCATAAAAGAGGTTATGATTTATGATTTCTATAAGAAATGGATTTTGGACAATTTTTAGTACCTCTTACATTTCTTTTCTATCTATCAATATTTTAAACTGAAGTTCTTAAAACAATCAACCAAACATATTCATCCTTGAGTCTTTAGGTCTCATCATGATGCTTGGTGCTTAATGGGTGGATGTTTATAGATTGAATGAAAAGATTAACAAATTGGGGTATATGTGCACCATGGAATACTGTGCAGCCATAAAAAGATGGAGACTTCACATCTTTTATGTTTACCTGGATGGAGGTGGAACATATTCTTCTTAGTAAAGTATCTCAAGAATGGAAGAAAAAGTATGCAATGTCTTCAATACTACTATGAAGTCAGTATATAACCACCTACACATGCATGTGAATGGCAAAACATAACTATAGTCCAGAAAGATGAAGGGATGAGGAAGGAGAGGGGAGGAGGGGGGGATGGGGAGGAGGGAGTGTATTTGGGAGGACCTAACCTAATGTGCATAATGCAATGATACATTTCTGAACTATTAAGAATAGAGTATGAATGTCTTACCACAACAAGTAAGTAAGCGAGGAGATGGTTATGTTAATCAGTTAGATGTAAGCATGCCACACTGTATATCAAATCAGCACATGGTACCTCATAAATGCATTAATGTATACAGTTATGATTTAATAAAGAATTTTAAAAAAGGATATGTCAAGATACTGCTGTTCCTATAGCAATCTGAAAAGTGCTTTGCAAGCCATAAAATGCTAGCCAAATATTAGATTGTTATTTTCACTATAGCAGAGCTTTGGGGAAATTGCTGTGGTAACAGCATTCAAGATGCATGGAACTAGAGGTCAAGAGGCAAACTGAAAAGCTGACTCAAAAGTCTAGGCAGGAGCCATTTCACCTCAATCAACTTTTTGTTGTTTTTCTCCCAGATGCCCCTAAATTAGCATCTAATTTGGTTTCTCTGCAATCCCAGAAGAGGAAAAACTTGCAGAGGTTTGACTTGTTTTATCTCAAACTGTATTTTTAATACTATTCATGTAGATCAATTTTAGATTAAAGCCTAAATAATGGTTTGTTTTCATGCCAAAGAATCACCAAAGAGTTTATTCGATTTAATATCATCAATATCCATTGTTCAATGATTAAGTAAATGTCATAATAAAAACAATTCTTAGAGCACTTTTCTGCAGGAAAGATTGTTGCCTCTTATGCTAAACACATGAGAATCTACAAAGTAGTATTTAACTATACATAGGTGTAGGCATATTCAGCAATTTTCTCAGAAATTCAAGACAATTCAATTCAATCAAAATTTATTTAACTTTTATGTTAATTAAATATAAAGATAAATATTATTTAGGCTTAGTCATTAACAACTTTGAATTTATTTAGGTGGTTAAGAGAGAGTGGATTATAATAAAACATACAACTATCATAATACCTGGCAATATAAGGTTATTTCCATGTAAAAGAGAGCTACATAAGTTTAAAAGATGGAGGAATCACACAATATTTTATCTAAAAGGTGGGCATGATAATAAAATATGACAAAAAATTAAGAAACTTTTTAAAATTACATTTGGAATGGCCCTTAAGGAAAAGATATGCAATACACTGAATTTGAAATTGAGGAAGAAAAAATTGCAAGGAATAAATACATCTGCCAGAACAATGGTTCAAGTAGGGACTAGAATTCTATTCTTAATTCAATGATTTCCTTAAAAGAATGACATTGAGATTTTGAGGAGAGTTATGCCACTAAGAGATCAGCTGTAGAATGAATAACTTGGCAGAAGAGATTAGAAGAAATTACAGGAATCCTAAAGCTTAGAAACAGCTAAGCCACTTACTCGATCTATGAGATATGATTTCTTAAGGACTAGAAGTGAAGCTGTAGCCTCAGGTGGTGAGATGGAAAAGATGGTGAATACATAGACAAGAGACACTTCAAAGACAATGGCTAAATAAAAGAGAAAGTCTTTTTATCTTTTTTTGAAAGCATTTTATCTTATCTTCAGAGATTTAGCATTTAGAAAGATAAGAAAAGTGGGGTAGAGAGGATTCAATTGCCATAATATGGTCCTCTATTCAGATCTTATTAGTGGACTTGGAATACTGAGATGAACTAGGAAGTGAATACTGAGGTGAACTAGGAAGCAATCAACAACAGTGGTGGATAATCCCATGGAAGTAGCTGAAATCTCTAATAAAAGGAAAGAGGCTAAGGATAGAATATCCCAGAAGAGTATAGGAAAAGGATCACAGAGGAAAGCAAAAGAGGAATTTCCTAAATGTTCAAGGAAAATACATGCATTGTATTGTTTCCAGAAACCCACCAGTGGACAGAGAAGAGGCTATTCTGTTTGACAATTAAGAGCTTAGTAATGGGCAGCACCTGTGGCTCAAAGGAGTAGGGCGCTAGCTCCATATGCTAGAGGTGGGAGGTTCAAACCCAGCCCCATACAAAAAAAAAAAAAAAAAAAAGAGCTTAGTAATGATCATTGACAGACAGGTTCATGTAGGCTAGATGCATTGCAAAGAGTAAAGTGAATGAGCAGTAGATGGTGAGACATTACATGCAGTCAATTTAGACCATCCTAATAATTTTAGTGGTAAAGGAAAAGAGAAAAAGAGAGTGGTAACCTGAGGTCCAAAGCCACTTCTATTTCCTCTGTCTTTGAGAGTTTTGATCTACGATTTTCCAAGTGAAATAGTTCAATTAGCCATTTTACTTCACTTTATCTACTCACATATTGACTGACAAAGTACACTCTGAACAATTTATGAAATAAATGGGGTCGTTAGCCTTGGCTCTAATGAGAAATTATAGTATTTTTGCTATAATGATAATATGTAAATACTTAGCATGTGAAAAAAGCTTCAGATAGCAGCTTCCACTGTTCATTATCTTATATTGGGGGTTATTTTCTTGGCAGAAAATACCATTTGGCTGTGAATCTATCATCATTAAAAGAGGAATAATGGTTTGTAACAGAATACATATTCTTCTGGAAAATGATAATTGCTTCATCTTAACTTTCAATGTTCTGTCTCTAATTTCCTCCTACAACCTTCTATTTCTTTATAATTATTGGCTCTTTCTACTGGTCAGTCACTATTTTATGAAAATAGGGCATTTTATGTGAAAAGATATTCCATGTCACCAACCAGCACTTTATAAGGCCTACAGTTGGTGAAACAGCTCACTCAGTTCCAGTAAATTTCATGGCAAGCTCCGTTTCTCAGCAGTATAGCACATATCCAAATATTATTTACAAAACACCTATACTTTTTGCAAAGGCAGACCCGAGTACAGCTGGACACAAGTAATTGACTCCTGTCTTAAAGATGATCTCCCACTCGTCAGCCCCAAGCAACTACTTCCAAAGCCAACCAGACAACGTGTTGTGCTTAACAGACCAGAAATCTCTCCCTATAGGTCATGGCTTTTTCTGTAAAGGGCCCAGCAGTAAATATTTTAGGCCTTTCGGGCTACATGTACAATCTCTGCTCAACTACTTAACTCTACTGTTACAGCGTAAAAGCAACCATAAACAATGATTATTCCATTTCATTCCAATAAAATGTTCTTTACAAAAATGGACTGCAGGCGAGATTTGCCTCACTGGCTTTTTTCCAATTAAGCTCTAGAAAAAGTCTCAGAAAGGTACTATATAACTTAACCATCCATGAGGACCCAAGGTTGGGAGCCCAAATAAATCGTTGCAAAGTTGTTACATTCTTAGTTGATCCCAAGTCAATTCTAGCAATTGGTCACAGACTTTTATCTCAACAATTCCCCCATACCACCTTTAACTCTCTCCACCTGTGTGGCATTCCACCTCCTTACTTCTCTTTTCTTCTTATAGTCCACATTACCTAAAAATCCTACTTAACCCCATCCTGTAGTTTCTGACCTTGCATCTTTCCAGGTTATAACTTCTAGAGTTTGCCTTTGACTCCAAATACCTTGACCCCAGAAAAATGTCTTTTACTTTAGAGCCTGATGGATCAACTAGAGAAAGAAGTGCACGCACTTAAATGATATGTTTTCTTGCCCAATTACCAAAGATTTCCTCTTTTATTTATCTTCTGGCTACTTAAGCATAAAGCTATATCAGCCCCACATCATTGTCAACAGTGGACGGCAACACCCCTTTACACCACTCAACGTTCCTCATGGCCTCAGCTTTCAGTCTTTAAAGTCTCAATATAATGTAGGAAAAAGGAAAAAGACTATATGTCAGATCATCTATATTGTGATTCTGACTCAACTCTGGCCTTGGGAAAATTGCTACCCTATGTATTAAAGCATGTTACCTCTGAGTGGTGTTTTCCCAGCTGTGCTTCAAAGAATCTTTAGACCTATGGGGATCATCATTTCCTACCATGTAGTGAAAATTTAAGTTGCCTGGGGAATAATCATTTGAACTGCTTTCCATATTGAAGGATAATGAATATTTTTTAAAATATATTTTCCACAGCTTTGGAAAACAATTGAAAAAAACTCATTTCACAAATGAAGTAGAAGAGTTCCAGTGAAGTAAAGTGATTGATTAAGATCGCATAGCTGCTTAGTGCAGAATCAAGACCAGAATATGTCTCCACATTCTCAATCTCTGCATTTTCTCCTTCTGTTGCACTATCTTTCTTCTTCTTCACTTTATTATGATATCCATATTAGTCAGTCTCAAGCTATGGTATGACCCCGCACAGAAGCATCATCATTAGTTATAAAGAGCCCTTTTGACCAAGGTTGTTTAAACTTTCCCAAATTAAATTTTCTCTTTTGTTTTACTGACATATGGAAACACTTTTTCTATAATCAGTTTATATCCAGAAATCTTATTAAATTCATTTATTAATTCTAATGCTTATCTATAGAGTATTTAGAATTGTCTTCATATGTAATCATACTGTCTACAAATAACATTTTCTAAGTATTTCTCAATATTCTATAATCAGAAAAGATCAGAATCTACGCATACTTTGAATAAATGAACGCATTCCTAAGGAGGACAGCAATTTTAAGCAATTAATTTAAAGAACTTTTAGAAATGGAATCAGAGATTTTCCTGCAGTAGCAATAGCTATTTAGCCCTTGCATGAGAAAAATCACTGAAAATTCAGGACCCTGTGTAATATCTCTTGCTTAGAGTTTCAGGGTTACTGCTGATTGGCATAATCATTAGCAAAATTCAAGTTTGCACTGAATGTTTACTCTGACAACACTCTAGGTGTAGCTAAGTCTCTGGGATATGACAACATTACCTGTGTTAGCCAGCAGTAGGAAAAGGTTTGTTTGGATTAATGTTCAACCCTCTTCATTGTGTAGACCTGTTTCCTCAGTAAGTTCCAGATTAAGGATTAAGTCCCTGGACACCACAAACTCTGCTTTCAAGGTGAGTGACATAATGATTTTATTTTCAATCTTAATTTTTCAAAATCATTTTCTTTCATGAAAACACATAACAGCCAATAGCCATCTTTCTCGAAAAATAAGAAATTACTACTTTGTTTAAATCTCAAAAGAAGCAGCGGTTCATGTTTTTCAAATGTCTGTCCCTTCCAGAGGACATTTGAGATCAAGTTTCTCTATAAGTTAAACTGCAACTAAAAGTAAAACAAACATACTCTTTAGCCAAGGTCAGTCATTGCCTGGACATCGGTCTACCTTGGCAATGGTAAATATCATTTCTTGAGCCTCTGCGCAAGTACAAAAGGGAAAAAAAGTCATAAATAAGAGATTCAAGGAACTTATAAGGAAATGGAAAGAAAGAACCTACTGTTGAAGGTGAACTAGAGCACCCTGTCAAGGAAGATGTGCTGAACTGTCTTGTGGACAAATAGTTCATCTGAGTAAAGTACATCAGAAGGTGACAGGTTAGAACAAAATAAACTTAATTTTAATTCTCTAAATGCTTACAAAGCCATCTCAATGGTTTGATGGGGCCATTGGTTTTTAGAAAGTTCAAAAAGGGAGGGCAATTATGAGAAACCTGCAGAACTGCTGCCCTTGTCCCATGGCACGGAGCGGGTGATTTCTCCCAGCTGGCTTCCTCCACTCACTGAACACTGTGTTGTTCCACATTTGTATGAAAATCGTTTGGAAATGGGTAAAATAACTACATGTAATTTAGATGCCTCCAAAGTGTCTAGAGATGCTGGAAATTTATAAATAAGGAACCATGTTATATTAAATGTTGGGTATCATAACAAAAAATATTCAGAGAAATTATTATCTCCAGTTAAATGAAATTGTTTTTACATAAACAATGTTCTTCCTAACAATAAAATATTACAAAAGAAGATATCAATTAGCCCCCTATTACCACCTTAATTTAGATATCACTTTCTAAATTGTTTCAAAACAGTTAGAGACAGAGATCAGAATATTTTATAAGGGTTCTGGTCTTGCAATTTTTGATGATAACTGGAATAAGACCTACCTATACTTTTAAAGCTTATGAAAGGTAAAACAGTGTCAGTTGAGAAATGGCAACTACAATTTAACTTACAATTTAACTTCTCCCCATCATTTACCTGCTGATTTCCCAAAATGCTTTAATAATCTATTTTCTCTACAATTGAGAGATTTGGGGAAAATATTTCTCTTCCAATACCTAATTAAAAAAAAAAAGCACAAGTGAACAGCAACAACAAAGATACATGTTTAGGTTTTCTTATTGAAAAGGTTTCTCTGGGAAGATCCTGATTTTGGCAGGGTCAGGAAGGGTGGGGATTTCTCCCTCAAAGCTTCACATTGTTAAGGAGTCTAGGCCCTCAAGGTCCCTGAAGCCAGTAAAAAACTACCCAATCTGGGACTCAGGTCAGATGGTTAGGACTCACACCATTCTGTGTGATCACGACATAAATTCTAACTGGCCACTCTTGTTTGTCCCAGTGCCCTGTGGTTCTGTGTTGCCAGAGAAAATCAAGAAAGGTGAGTTACTTGCCTGGAAATTAAAATCAGCAGGTGAGTGGAGAAATTTTTTAAGGGGCCTTTTATTTTTATGATTGAAATAGTCTAGGGCTATCCCAGCTTATCTGTGAGTTGGATAAAAAAGCACATGTAGTGTCTTCAGTTCTTCTCTGCCCTCCCATACAGTGACAATGGCTTGTAATTATGTGTCTCACACGATGCCTACAATGGATACAACAGTAGCAAACAAGGGATACCCAAGTGTGTGTTAATTCTATATTAAACTGAAAGACACATTTGGCTATATGTCAATGGATTTTGTTGCCTTTATTCCAGCATTTCTCTCTGAGCTTGTAAGAGAGTTCAAAAAACTTACTGATGTATTGCCAAGAAATACTCTCACTTCTGGGCATATTGGAGAGACAATTTTTATATTTAATCTCAAGACGTTGGCTTGAAACAAGGTTTATAAAATGATGAACCCCATTTTAATTTTAGTAAATCCTTTTATCACAACCAAGAAACATAAACTTTATCATGTTAAAATGTAATAAAAAACTCATCCTCTGACATTTGAGAAAGCCAGTATTTCAGTAGGGTAATTTGGAAAGATCTATCAAAAATTCAAATTTACATATCATTTCACTAAGTTATTCTATTGCTAGGAATACACCCAATGTTTCTATGAATATACTAGAAAAGCATGCTTGCTAAGATACAATTACAAAGAAACCACAGCATGTGTACTAACTATTCATAATTAGGATAATGGTTAAATCCAATACAGTATATCCATGTAATATTAAACTATTTATCCCTTAAAAATAATGAAGTAGATATGAATCTATTGATATGGAAAGATCTTCCAAGCATATTATGAATTGAAAAAAGCAAAGTGTAGGGTGGTGCCTGTGGCTCAAAGGAGTAGGGTGCTGGCCCCATATAGCAGAGGTGGTGGGTTCAAACCTGGCCCCAGACCAAAAAAAAAAAGACAAGTGTAAAATAGTATATACTATATGTTCTCTTTTTGTGTGTATATTTAAATAATATGCATACATGTATGTGTAATTTGTGTGTATATTTAAATAATATATGCATGCAAATAATATATACATGTATGCTGACATAGACATATGAGACAATTTTCCCTCTATTGGATATATAGAGGGGAAAGTCATGATTGTATGTGGGGAGAGCTTCCGGTCACAGGTTGATGAAAACCAGGCCTTATAGTTGTCTCTCCATTCTGTTTAAAATTTTAAAATATAGTCATGAATTATTTGTATTTTTTTTATGTCAGCAGAAGTTTTCTGGTTGATATTATAAACCATCTTAGTTTTCTTCATACATTTTTATGTTTTTCAGAACACAATAAATGTTATCAAATAAACAAGATATACTAAACAAATAAATTACAAATGTATTAAAAATAAATTAGTGAAAACACCACACTGTACCCCAGAATTGCATTAATGTACACAGTTATCATTTAATAAATAAATAAATAAATTTGAAATCAAGAGACCTAGTTTATTTCAATCGCCTATTAACTAGTTATGCGATAGTCCCTCTTTCTAAAACAATGGCTAATGGCTGGACAGATGAGTTTAATTCTCAAGTCTATGAAATAGCCATAATCCAGCAGAAATTTTTTTTTAAAAAATATTACACAGACAATATCTGTAGCTATGAGAACAAATTACATTATTCAAATTTCATAAAAATACCTTTTTAACATGTGACCTAGACTCAATCAATTCAACAAATATGTATTCAATACATACTATTCATGCTTTCGGTCTTCTAAATGCTGAAATGAACAAAACAGACAAAGAGACCAATCACCATGGTGTTTACATTTTAGTGAAGAGGAGAAAGGAAAGAGGAGATATTTATTTAAACTTTAATTATGCATATATTAGGAAGGAATCTATATCATGGAAACATACAACTGTGAAAGAGGAGAGAAAACACTAGAGGGAAACTGCAATTTCAAATATGGTGATCAGGAATCTGATTTTATTTATAAGAGGCAAAGCAAGCAGAGCCTTATTTCTAAATATTTTGAACATGAATAGTCTTATTTAATATCAAAACTGTTTTTAATTGTCACTTGCTCTATTAATTCTGAAAACAATTTACCAACAGGTGCTATTAAACTTCTAATACTTTTAAAAGTGATTTTAATTTGAAAAGCTAATATTGAGTGATGATTCCATGCCAAGGATTATTCTGAGAATTTTATATAAACCTTCCTAACAAAAGCCTTATGGGAAGGTAAAAAATATTATTCTCATTTTATAGATAATGAAGCTGAGACACAGAGAAGTTGGTTGAATGGTTTTGCTTTTTAAAATAAAAGTTACTACATTAAATGTAGCATTATTGTCCATATATGCAAAAATAGATATTAATTATGTTGCATGTTTTGTTAGGGATAGTACAATCAAACTGGCAAGATAAGGGGACAGAGATGGTTTTGCAAATAACTCAGAGAGCCTTAAGGATCCATAGCACAGCACTGGTCAAAATTTTTCCACCTTCTTATGGTCTGGATGGTGGAGCTCAGTAAGTAGAGTTGTTAGAAATTCAGTGAATGGGCCAGACACAGTGACCTACACTTATATAATCCTAGCACTCTGGGATGCTGAGGTGGGAGGATTGCTTTGAAGCTAGGAGTTTAAGACCAGCTTAAGCAAGAGTGAGACCCTTGTCTGTACAAAAACCAGAAAAGATTCCAGAGACACAGTCAAAACTTCTTCAGTCTCAGAAAAGTATTACAAACTAAAATGAATTTCAGGGTACTTTCCATAAAAAAAAGAGCAGTTGTTTATCTTATTGGGGTACAGGTGAATCTTTCTAAGAGTAGAATGTGAACGTTTTAAAGCAATAACTGAGAAAATGACATGAAGGCTGTGTTGACCAGTTCAATGGAAGTATTTCAGAATGCATGTGAAAATCCCACACTGTACCCCAGAAGTGCATTAATGTACATAGTTAACATTCAATTAAAAAAAAAAAAAATAAATAAATACAAAAAAAAAAGAGGAGAAAAAAAACAATTAGAACTTCATTTTTGCTAGTGTTTCTACGCCTATTATTAGGTTTTTTCACCCAATTTTATACTGTAAAGTTTTCTATTTGCTTGTTTTGATTTGATTTATAGCATTTTTGTCTTTCCTCTCTACTTGGTGGAGGTGGGGTAGTGTGTTCAAACAGGCTAGCAAAGAGTTTCTGACCTCAAGTGAACCATCTAACCTGACACCCCCAGAGGTTGGGGATTTTTAAGGTTGGGTCAAAGTACCCTACTGTACACCTATATTGCTCCAGCTCCCTCTTTTTGTGCCTCTCTTCTTTTTTTTCAATATTCTCTTTCCTTTCTTTTTTGTCTTTTCTTTATTTTTCTTTTCTTTTTTCCCTTCTTGTTGTTCTTCAATCTTCTCATCCTTCTGGTCCTGCACCAAAAGGATTCATCGAAACCCTAGTCCAGAGGCACAGCAACTTTAAGAGTAAGAGGAAGTGCAAGGAAAATTAGAGCAAGGATACAGATAAAAGAAAACACTCATGAGAAAATCAGCAGAAAAATCCTGGCAACATGAATAACCGGTCCAGAGCAAACTCCCCAAAGGACCATGAGGTAGGTACTGCAGAGGATTCCATCTAAAAAGAAATGTTAGAAGTGACAGAAAGGGAATTGAGAATACAGATGATGAAAACAATGAAGGAAATGATGGAAACAATGAAGGAAACTGCTGATAAAGTGGAAAATAACCAAAAGGAAATCCAAAAACATAATCAAATAAGAGATGAATGATATGAAGAATATAGAAAGGATATAGCAGAGATGAAAGAACTGAAGCAATCAATTAGGGAACTTAAAGATGCAATAAAAAGTATCAACAACAGGTTAGACCATGCAGAAGAAAGAATCTCAGTGGTAGAGGACAAAGGTCTTGAGATAACTCAGATAGTTAAAGAGGCAGAAACGAAGAGAGAGAAAGCAAAATGTTCAGTGACAGAACTATGGGACTTTATTTATTTATTTTTTTTTTGAGACAGAGCCTCAAGCTGTCCCCCTGGGTAGAGTGCTCTGGCATCACAGCTCACAGCAACCTCCAACTCCTGGGCTCAAGTGAGTCTCCTGCCTTAGCCTCCCAAGTAGCTGGGACCACAGGCGCCCGCCACAACACCCGGCTATTTTTTGGTTGCAGCCATCATTGTTATTTGGCAGGCGCAGGCTGGATTTGAACCTGCCACCTTAGGTGTATGTGGCTGGCGCCTTAGCCACTTGAGCCACAGGCACCAAGCCAGAACTAAGCATTCTTATATGATCCAGCAGTCACAGTCTTTGGTATTGTACCCAAATGAGTCTAAAATTTATGTCCACAAAGAAATCTGTACATGAATGCTTACAGGAGCTTTATGTTTAACTGCTAGAACTTGGAAGCAATCAAGATGTCTTCAGTAGAAATATAAACAATACCAGACAATGAAATATTACTCAGCACTTAAAAAAAAAAGAGCTATGAAGCCATCAACAGTAATAGTATTACTAAGGGAAAAAAGCCAATTTAAAAAGGCTACATATATAATTTTAATTGTATGATACTATGGAAAAGTTAAAACTATGGAGATAGTAAAGGATCAATACTGTATTTTGCCATGTATCATGCACTACTGCATATACTTTTTTGGCCCAAATGTTTAGGAAAGAAAAATCTTTTAATTTTTTAATTAAAAATTTTATTTGTTTATAATTAGGTACTTTTCTTGTGTTATAAAGGAATTGTAGAAATTTCTTACATGTTTTCTCATGTCCATTCATTTTAAAGCCACATTTTTTTCTCCTTTGACATCCATAATTCTGTTGGATGGCATACCAAATTTGAGTGGGACCTCATCCATATTGGCAATGTGGGACAGCTTTGTAAGTCTTCTGAAGACTGATGACATAAGAATGAAATTCCAAAATGTGATTCTCAGAGGCTGCTTGAAGGTTTTGGGCAAGTTTTCTTCATGTCCTCATGCTCAAACCTTCTGTCTTCATAAGGTTAAAGCACTGTTTAGGTGTCCCTGAGAAATCAATGTTTTTTTCTTATGCAATCCTTTTACTTTCTTATTGTATCATCTTGGTTGAAACAGAGATCGCAGTTTGATGCTGCTCCAGAATTCAGAGGTTTCCCTTGCATTGCCTTCTTCTGTCTTTGCATCTGAAGAAGTTTTTCTTCCTGTTGCCTCCACAACCTGATGACACTCTCTGCGGGCTGAGGTCCAAAGTGTCTCTTGGGCAGCTCTGTTGTCATGTTCTTTGGCATATTAATAACTGTTAGCTTAAAGCCTACATTGTACAAAAACCATTTTGACATTTTCCAAGGGAATTTCCAATAGTTTTCGCAAAAATATCAGCTAGATTGCTAGCTCTTGCCTGAAGCGTATAAAAAGAAACATTGTTCTCTGTTGTCCAAAAATGCTTTCATTCCAAATTCATCAAAAGTTCAATAAAACTGTTTACCATATTCCAAGTTATTATTTTGCATGCAGATATTATTGCTTTCTATGGTTACACTATTAACACAAGCATAAATCCAATAATTAAAAAAAATTTATATAGATACAGAATTAGTACTATCCATGATGTACATCCTTCTTTTCCCTAAAAAAATTTGGGCAGGGTGGCACCTGTGGCTCAGTGAGTAAGGTGCCAGCCCCATATACCGAGGGTGGTGGGTTCAAACCCAGCCCTGGCCAAAGTGCAACAAAAAAACAGCCAGGCATTGTGGCGGGCGCCTGTAGTCCCAGCTACTCGGGAGCCTAAGCCCAAGAGCTGGAGGTTACTGTGAGCTGTACAAAGGGCGATAAAGAAAGACTCTGTCTTTAAAAAAAAAAAAAAAAAAATATTTTGGGCAAAAAGTACACATTATACATGGCAAAATACGTTAGTTGTTAGGGGTTGCAGGGGAGGGAAAAATAAACAGGCTGAATATGGAGAATCTTTAGGCAGTGAAACTATTCTGTATATTGTAAAGCTGGATACATGTCATCATCATACATTTGTCAGAACCCATAGAATGCACAAGAACAAAAGTGAATACAAATGTCAACTACGGACTTTGGGTGATAATGATGTGCTAATGAAAGCTCATCAGTTACAACAACTGTACCATTCTGGTATGGGATATTGATGGTAACAGAGGATGTACATCTGTTGGAGAAAAGGGTACACGCAAAATCTCTGTACCTTCCATTCAATTTTACTCTGAACCTAAAACTTCTCTGAAAATTAAGCCTATTAAAAAAAATCCAACATAAAATGTGTGAGATACAGTTAAAGGAGAACTTAAAGTCATAAATGTTTCTATTAGCAAAGAAAGGTCTCAAATCAATGATACAAGTTTCTCACAGAAGAAACCATAAAGAAAATTAAACCCAAAATAAATAGAAAAAAAGAAATAACAAATCAGTGAAGAGAAAAATCCATGAAACTAAAAGCAGATTCTTTGAAAAGATTAATAAAATTGGTAAAACTCTAGCCAGGCTGACCAAAAAAAAAAAAAGTAGACACAAAATCACAGTATTAGAATAAAAACGGGACATCATTATAGAACCCACAGACATTTAAACTTAGACAAAAACTGACAAATTCCTTAAAAACCAAACTACCAAAGGGTACTGAAGAAATGACCTGATTCTCATATTTGAGAATCTTAAAAAAAGAAACAAAAAAACTCAGACTAGTAAATTCTATTAAACATTAAACAAAACTGATTTTGTAAAAGCTTGTCTAGAAAATAGAAATGGGAACACATCTCAGCATTTTATGAGAATAGCATTAAACCTAGGTACTAAAACCAAAGACATGAAAGGAGACCAACATTCCTCATGTGTAAATATGCAAAAGATCCTCAATAAAATAAGCCACATAGCACATTAAATAAAGGAATGGAGCAAAATATATTTATCTATATTATTTTTAAGATTCATTTTAAAAAGAAGTTTTAGAATCCAATTAACATGTTGAAATTTACATATACTTAGTGTGCACAAGATTTATTCATGTCCATTCAAGCCTCTTACATGAAATTTCATTAAAAACTTTTATATTTTTATTTTTGGCAAACCAAAACTTTTCTAGAAACATTCCTTTCTCATATCCTAAAATAAAATTTTCCAGTATGAGAATGAATTTAACCAGTTACATATTCTGGACTACAGATGTATTTATGAAACAATTTACTGGAATACCAGAAACATAATGCACAGGCTTATCTCTACATATTCTGGCAATGTATTATCTACTTGGCAAGAAAAATTTATAGATACATAAATAAAACAAAGTTGATCACTTTTTAAAATTCGTTTAAAAATTAAAGAAGACAACATACCACATCTTTCACAGAAGTACTTGATTTCTTCAATAAATACAACTCTTTTTTCTTTTGTTCTATGTAGTATCTAATGTCTTAATTAAAAGAAAGGTTTAAGATTAGCAATTTTAGCCTTCAAGTTCAAGAGTGACATTTCCTTGTAGTAAAGTTGTAGTAAATTTATATAAAGAAATTACCATTACAGGTATTGCCTATGCCATGATTTGAATGTCTGTCCCCTTCAAATGTCATGTTGAACATTACAAAGAAATGGGCCCTTTAAGAGGTGATTCATGCATTTATGGGTTAATGGACTAATGGCTTATCATGAGATGAGGATTGCTATCTTTATGAGAAGAGAAAGAATGATCTGTGCTAGCACACTCAGCCCTCTCTCTTACCATGTGATATCTTGCACCACCTCAGGGCCCCCACAGCAAGAAAGCCCTCACCAGAGGCAACTTCTCAACCAGGAATTTCTAAACCTCCATAAATGTAAGAAATAAATTCCTTTTCTTTACTCAGTTTTAGGTATTCTGCTATAAAAACAGAAAATAAGACTACCTAGAAAAATCCTATACAAAATCAGGGACCAAAGGATACATGGGTACTTACAATACTGTCAAAGAACAAGTACAAAATCCTTACCATCAATATGAAGAATTTTTACTCCCCATGATAAGGCATTGGATAATATACTATTTGAAGGAATAAAATCCTGTAAAAAAAAAAAGTTTTAGGAGTTTTTCTAGGAAATTACTATTTAAGATGAACTAAATTGTAACAGACATTCAATTATTTAAAGTTTAATGTCACCAAGGTGTTTATTCATAAGAGACTCTTGGAATTACAATAGCAATAAGAACATTGAGATTTTCTTCTGGAATTAAAAAAGAAAAATCAATCCCACTTAATTATATACATGTTCTTCAGAAATTTCACAAGTTTCCAGAAATATGCATATTTTGAAAGGCCACAAGATGGGGATGTTTCTCCATGAAAAGTAAATTTTGTTCTTTGTAAAATAAAACACAGGCTGAAATTTAGGCTTTTCCTAAAAACGAGTAAAGGAAGATTTAAAGAACATCTATAATTTCCATTTCAGTTTTTAATAACAAAATGCACAGCATGAACTTTTTAAAGCTACTTACATGGTCCTTGATAGCTTTTTCAACTAATAATTTTCCTCTGCTTAAACACACCTATAGAGAAAAAAAAACAAAACCCTGAAGAAAACATTAAAAGGTAAATTTGCTAAAGTAAATAAATTTTTGTACAAGTCTTTATGACTACCAACGCAATGATATATGGTCAAAAGACTCAATTTCTTCTGGGTCTCATCTCCTATTAAAAAGTGTTTTTGTGGCTTGGCGCCTATAGCTCAACCGGCTAAGGCGCCAGCCACGTACACCTAAGGTGGTGGGTTCGAATCCCCAGCCCGGACCCGCCAAACAACAATGATGGCTGCAACCAAAAAATAGCCGGGCATTGTGGCAGGAGCCTGTGGTCCCAGCTACTTGGGAGGCGGAGGCAAGAGACTCGCTTGAGCCCAGGAGTTGGAGGTTGCTGTGAGCTGTAATGCCATGGCACTCTACCCAGGGGGACGGATTGAGGCTCTGTCTCAAAAAAAAAAAAAAAAA
>CAUYTI010027619.1:0-22693 GCA_963575145.1 Galago senegalensis
GAGATGTGACTCTGTGGTGATGCCAATTAGTACTTCAGCCTTCTGAGGAGCTCATAGGAGTTAGACCAAACAGCAACAACAGTGTTTCAGTACTTAATGTGCATCACATCACTTAAGCAACATAGTGATATAAAAATTATTACTCCATTTTCCAGGTGAACAATGAGACTCAGAGACGGGAAGCAACCTGCCTTGGGCCTCACAGCTAGTAAGCAGTGGTGCTGAAAGTTATGCAGAGCCTATGTCCTTTCCATGCCTCTGGGAAGAGGTAACTTCCAGCTGAAGGTAGCGATTCTGGAGTAGCTGAAAACTCACGCATAGTGTGGATCCATAAAGATGGGAGAAGCACAGAAAGCCCGGCATAGACAAAGGCAGAAAAACGTGGTGTGGGCGGTGGTGCACAGAGCTAGTCTAGGGTACATGTCAAATCTATTAAGAGTTGAGTATAAATGTCTTAACATAACAAGTGAGGTGAAGGCTATGTTAACCAGTTTGATGTAAGCGTTCCAAATTATATATAAAATCAGCACATTGTACCCCACAAATGCATTAATGTATGCAGTTATGGTTTAATAAAAAAAAGAGAAAAAAGTAAGCTAAAAAACTAGAAAAAATACGAAAAAATAACAATAGTATAATAATAATTACTTTTATACTCAGCACTTAATTATTTATTGAATTCCCACTACGTGCCAGGAACTGGGTGAAGCATCTAAGATCCACGACCTTACTTAAATTTCAAAATGCCATTAAGGCCTTTTTGCAGATGGACTTACCATGGCTTGGGCAGGTGAGGGAGCCTCTCAGGGGTGCTCCCAGGTAGGACTCGCTGATAACTGTGCTCTAACTGCTGGATCTTCTTCCCTGTCTCCCCACTAAGTGTGGCCGCCATGCTGGGGCTCAACCACACCTCCACGTCTGAATTCATCCTCCTCGGCTTCTCCACCTTCCCCCAACAGCTGCTGCCAGTCTTCTTCCTCCTGTTCCTGCTGATGTACCTGTTCACGCTTCTGGGCAACCTGCTCATCATGGAGCAGGTACAGGGAGGGTAGCCGCCCTTGCTGAGAACTTGGGCAGATCTGACTTAGTGGTGGCTCAGGGAAGGAGATGAGAAAAACCTTAGCTCAGAGCTATGGTTTCTGCACTCATCAGGAAGTTGGAGATCAGAGGATTGGGATAGAGATCAATTGGTCCAGAGGCTACCTGGAGCGAGTGCAGCCTCCACACGCCCATGTACCTCGTCCTGTGCGCCCTCTCATCTCCAAGATCCTCTACCCTGTGGCCATCATCTCAACACTGTGTTCCCAGCCCAGCCTGTACAGTGGAATATTACTCAGCCATACAAAGGAATGAAGCACCGATCAAGATGTGAATGTACCTCAAAGACATTATGCCAAGTGAAAGAAGCCAGATTTCAAAGGCCACCTGTTATATGATTCCATTTATATGGAATGTCAACAATAGATAAATTCACAGTGAAATTAAGCATATTACTGGGTGTCAAGGAATGTGGGTGGGCTGGACTTAGGAGTGATTACCTAAGGGTATGCGGTTTCCTTTCAGAGTGGTGAAAATGTCTTGGAACTATGTAGAGATGGTGGTTGCACAACACTGGGCATGTATTAAATTCCACTGTATTGTGCATTTTAAAAGGCTTAATGCTTAATAGTTAATGTTTTGTTAGTAATTTAACAAGAATCAAAAAAAAGAAAGAGGTACTGATCCAGGCTATAAGATGATGAATCTTGAAAACATCAGGCCAAGCAAAAGAAGCCACAAGAGGTCACATATGTTGTGATTCCATTTATATAAAATATATAGAGCAGGCAAATGCAGGCTGGGGGCGGGGAGTGACTGTTAATGAGTGTGAGTTTCCTTTGGGGCTGAAGAAAATATTTGAAAATTAGGTAGAGATGGTGGTTGCACAATGGTGTGAAAGCACTTCATGCCAGTGAATGGTGCACTTCAATAAAATGGCTAAGTCTGCATTATGTGAATTTTATCTCAATTTTTAAAAAGCACTCTCGACCTCCCTGAGCCCTCCTCCACCTCTTCCTTTCTCTATACCGTGTTCCCAGCCAGCCTGTCCCCAGAAAGTGAGAGAACAGGTCTTAAAGCATTGAAAGCCAGCCCAGAGCTGAGAGGGGGAGAACCCATGGTGCCTCCTAGCTCAGCCTTCCTGCTTCTGAGGCTAAACCCAGGTGTTTCTGAGAGCAGAGGGGGAAGCTCCTCAGGAAAGCTCTGCTCAGGGATGGGCAGCCCCGACCTCTACACACAGACCCTGGTGCCTACTGCACCCCCAAACATCTGCATGCACCTGCCTTCCCTCTCTACATGCTCAGGTGCTACAGGCTCTGCCACTAGCACCAAACATACACATGACCTGCACATGCCCCCGCCAGCTGTGTTCAAACCCAGGCCCTTACACGCCCTTACACAGAGGCAGAGACCTGCCCACAGAGATGGACACACACCTGCAGAGGGTCCCAGCCCCATGCACATCCAGAGGTACACGCAGACAAGCACACACACAGCACCACACCGTGGAAACGCATCGGTGTTGCTCACACTCAGCTTTCAGTCTGCGACCTGTGGCAACAAGCACACAGTGATCCCAGGTGCAGACTTCTGCAAGGAAGAGCCATCCCTGAGGCTCAATCCACCTCAGACATCGTCTGGCCCCATTCTAGGCCCAAGATCCACCTCCAACATTCTATTACCCTCAGCTCTTCCCCAGACCCTATGTCACTTCAGCAACAGGGACTATCCCGAGGAGGGAGCGGAGGAAACTGGAGCCCCCTCACCCACTCAGTGAGCTCAGAAGGTGGCAGCGGCTGTGCCCTTACTTTATCCCTGTCTTCTCCAGCAGCATGTTCCAAAGGGACCCAGGAGGCAGATGGGGGGGTCTCAAGCAGCCTTTAGGGGGGCCTTTGGGGAATGTCAGGATTCCCTGGGATCAGTTGACATATGTACAGGCAACCCCCAAACCTTCCCTCACAGCGCTCTATGCCCAAGTCAGACCAGGTTGAGAAACGCTGCTGTAGAGGCATCTTAACACCATTGTTTTGGGGCCCAGGGGTGGGAAGGGCTAGAAGGAGAGGCCAGAAAGGGGCTGGGGCCTCAGGCCTGAAAGGGGCAGATGTCAGCCTGGACTGAGGGTCCAGCCAACACTTGCCTCTAAGCTCTAGCCTCCTGGAATAGCGGAAAACCCAGAATTTGGAGGAATTGGGCTGGCCCCACAGATGTTCTCTCTTAGGACATTTCTTTGCCACAGCCTATTCTTGGAAGGGACATCAGAGGGACCAAGATTCATACAATAGACGGAGCCAGGATTAGGAGAAAGATCTTTTATTGTTGCTTCTGGAAGCCCAGAGAGATAGGACAGGGGGTTAACTTGACAGGGAATGGGCGGCAGGAGCCGAGGCCATAAATACCATCTTGCCGCTCTGCCTGGTGAGGGCGCTGTGGCCTGGAACCTGCACCCTGTCCTCTCCGGACCTCACTTTGTCTTCCGTAAAATGGGGCTGGATTATTGGGATGAGAGACGTGTTAACTGTGTGCCTCCTGGAGCAGAGTAGGTGTTTGCTCAGGGTGAACTCCCTGCCCTCCCCTCATTTTAAATTTTTCTTGAACAGGAACATTATTCTTTCGTTTGTCCCACAATTATTCATTGAGCATCTACAACGTGCCAAGCAGTGTGTGATCACTGGAGAAACACCAGCGAGTAACAGAGTCCCTTTAACCACAGCTTGTTAGCTCTGCTCAGCGTTTCTCCCAGGCAGAACCCATATTTCTCGGTCCCCCAGTGGCCTTGGCCCAGAGATGATGGATAAATACGACGAGTTCAAGTCATTTCATTCATTCGCCAGTGAGGGCTGGCTATGCTCCAGCCCTCACTATGCTCCGGAGCCTGTGCCCACAGCTGCAGGGACCAGAGGGGTCAGACCCCAGCCCACCCTCAGAGAAAAATCTCCGCCTACTTCCCTTCACTGCACCTGCCCTTAAGCTAGGAAGTCTGTGGCCATTTCCCTGTTTCTTCATCCTGATCTTAAATACATGAAATCTGGCAGATACACTTTAGGGTTTATAGTGATTTATTTGCAGATGGATTCTCTTTTTGGATCTTTTTACCTGGAGGAGTTTCAGAGAAGGAAAAAGGTCTTTAACCACCCCAAGACCCTGTCTCATCTCCGTGGTATTTGTCCCAGTATCTGAATGACTTATGTGCTCGTTTGTCTCCCTCCCTTGCCCAGGACTTCTTAGAGGTGGATCCCACAGGACATTGGAAATTTGAGTTGGTTTGAACGACTCTGCAATGCCTTGGTCAACCTCTTGTGTAAGAAGTCTCCTCCTCTTTCTGAGATGAGAAGCTGGCTGACGATAAGCAGAGGCAGGAAACCTCTGCCTAATTTGCTTTTTGATAGCAGGGAGGCATCAGAACAGCTGCACTAGCTGCTTATCATGATGATAAATGACCAGCCTTAGTACCTAAAGACTATGTACGGGATAACTCTTCTCTCCATTGGATGAAACCCAGCCCCAACTACCTGTTCAAAAGATGTATCCCAAACATCTGAGCCCATGGCTGAGTCAGAATCTGGAGAGAACACAGTGGAGAGCACAGATGGCATTCTGTCCTTATGGGATTAACAGTGGAGGGAAGGTGGATGATGGAAAACTGAATTTCAGACAAGAATGTGAGGAGTGTGAGGAAGGGATGGCAGTGGCTGTGACAGTGGAAAAACCAATCTTAGAAAACCAGGCAGGCTGATGGGGAGGGCTTAATGGAGGAGGTGACATTTCAGTTGAGATTTTCTGCTCCAGGAGCAGAGGCAGAAGGAAGAGCATGTGCAAAGAACCTGAGGTGGGATGATGATTGGCTATCTGAAGAATGGAAAAGGTGCCCTCAGTGGGTAGGGCACCGGCCCCATATACTGAGGGTGGTGGGTTCAAACCCAGCCCCAGCCAAACTGCAACAAAAAATAGCCAGCGTTGTGGTGGGCACCTGTAGTCCCAGCTACACGGGAGGCTGAGGCAGGAGAATCGCCTAGGCCCAGGAGTTGGAGGTTGCTATGAGCTGTGTGATGCCACGGCACTCTACCAAGGGCAATAAAGTGAGACTCTGTCTCTACAAGAAAAAAAAAAAAAAAAGAATGGGAAAGGTCCATATGAAGAGAGCTTGCACAGCAAGGATTAGGGAGTGGCTCATGGGGCCTGAAAACCAGGACCTCTCAGAGGACCTTCTTCCTGCATAATCCCAACAGCCTGAGATGACAGTCATCTGCACTGGACATACTGTCCCTGATACACGCACAAGAACAGGTGAGTTCTAGTAATGTCAAGCACATCTGAAAATGAATGTCAGGTAAATTAGGGCGTAGTCATACACATTTCAGAATATTTCAGAAGGATTTTGAAACTCCAAGGCACTCCATAGTGTTGTCATGAGAGGGCCGTTTGCTTGTTTTCTCAGCAAGTATTTATTAAGTGCCTATTAGGTACCAGACCAGGAGCACAAGGTTGAGCAAGTCCCCTGGGATCCTATCCTCTTAGGACTACCGGTTTAATGGGGAAAGAGGGTGGGTGTTGAACAAGTAATGTAAATAACAGAGTGTGGCGAGTGTTAAGGATGGAGGATGTAGACGCCTGGGAGTCCCTCATAGCCCTGGACACCTTCACCTCCACCTGTGCCAGCAGCGTGGAGAGGTCACAGGCAGCACGCTCAGCACCAAGTGCTTTGCATTCTTTGGCTCTGCTGTCCATGATGCCGCGGTGTGGTCTGCACCTGGAGGTTTGGAGCTCTGCTCTTGGAGGATTTTGTCTTAGGAAAAGAGAGAGCCTCCTCCAGTTCCTACCTACACCTCGTGCTGCTTTTCAGTCACATAAGTTTGAGCTTGAGGCTAATGGAAAAACTATCTGGGGATCATTCCTCCAGAGTGGGGTGAAACTGACTCTGTTTCCACCTTAATTCTCAGCTGTGGATCAAGTCTCATCTGCCCGCAGCTCTGTGACTGGTCCTAGGGGGACTCTGAAATTTACTCAAATGAAATGGAGATGGGAATTGAGTGTCAAAATTTTAATGAGCCCCCAGGTGGAATGAAAATCCCATGGCTTTCTCACTAAGAAAACTTGGAATTGGCTTCCTGGGGATTGTTATGGCCATGAAGTTTGCCAGGTTGTGCAGGCAGGTGTCCCGCTGGGCTCTTTAATGCCAGCCAGACTCTAACCCTGTTCTCTGATGTGCTCTCCAGGAAGGATGCCGGGGGCTTTGTGTGAGGACATTAGAAGCAGGGCTGGAGGTGGTGAGTTCAGACAAATTCTACTAATCATCTGGCTCAAAGAATTCATGACATCACTTCCATTGAATTCTCAGGGGGATTCTTGTTTTCCTCTTGAAACAGAGATCAGCTGGTCACTGGTGTGAACTGTTTGTTTCTCTTTGGGTTCTTAGCACAGATTACTAAGAGGAGATTTGTGGAGGAGCCTGGGAAACTCCCTGCTGCCGAGCACTGATGCACATCAGATAAACTCTGGTTCAAATCCTGGCTCAGTCAATTCCTGGCTATAACCTTGGTGAAGTGAACTGTCCTCTCTGAGCCTCCATCTGCAAATACAGAGAAAAATAATAATAGCACCTGCCTTACAATGAGGTGCTTATAACCTTGCTAGCACGTAGGAAATGCTCCAGAAGTGCTGGATAGTGTTATTCCATCACTCAGTGGAGTCCTATAGGTGTTATCCCACCAAGTGCTTCATTTATCATATTTCATGCCTTTATCCATTTATTCATCATTAAACAAATAGTACTGAGCAAGTTCTGTGTTCCAGGCTTTGGGAATTCAAGCATAGATCAGGCAAAGTGAGGCCTTCCAACCTGATATTTACCTCCTAAAAAAAAAGAAAAGAATTTATGAGAATATGAGTAAGTGAATAAAATAGCTGTACATATGTGTAAGTGTCTCAAGGAAACAAAAGGGTATGTAATTTTTAAATGAGGAAACCAATATTAGCAATAATGAGTATGGGTATCCTCTCAGAGAAGGTGCCAGTAAGGAAAGAGAGAGGGAGACAGGTGTACAGAAAACTGGAGAGGAGATATTCCAGGCAGAGAGGACAGCAAAGTCAATAGTAGCAAAAATGATAATAAATAAGGTGTTCTAGGCATTGGACTAAACGTATATCCTATTCATGAGATGTTTGCCCTGCACACCTGGATGAGTGACTGCTTGAGACCTGGAAGTTCCATGAGTGAAAGAGTTTTCTCATGATTAGACAGATCCAAAGAGGAAATGACCCACCAAACAAGGACAGTAGACTTTATTTTTTTTTCTTTTCAATATCTTTATTAAAATCTGTAACTTATTTAGAATATAACTTCAATTTCACAATTTCACAATTTCACAAACTTCACATGATGAAACATCAGAATGCAAAGCCAAGCAACACTGCACAAGCACATACAATGCCTCTGTCTGCTCACGTCCTGTCGGTCAATGTTAGTCCAGGGCCAAGCCCAACAGCAGTGGAGCAAAGATACATGCTCTGCTCACAGCAGGGAGAAAGGGATTGAATATTTTTTTTTCCAGTTTCCAGTTTTCCCAGAAACACTATTTATTTAATTATAGTCCCCCCTTATTTTTCAATCACACACTTGTATTTTTTACATGTCAGGCACATTTTTAAATGCTTTACAAATATCATACTATTCTTTTTTTTTTTAATTTAATGGTAACTATGTACATTAATGCACTTCTGGGGTACAGTGTGGGGTTTTCACATGCAATCTGAGATACTTCCATCAAACTGGTCAACACAGCCTTCATGTCATTTTCTTAGTTATTGCTTTAAAACGTTCACATTCTACTCTTAGAAAGATTCACCTGTACCCCTATAGGACAAACCTCAGAACTGATCCCTCCAAACCCTCTCCCTCCTCCCATTCCCCCCTCCCTTCTCCCTACCCCCTCCGCATGTTCTTAGGCTATTTGGTTATAGCTTTCATATAAAAGGTTTAGATTGGTCTCATAATAGGGGTGTGTACATTGGATACTTTTTTCTCCATTCTTGTAATACTTTGCTCAGAAGAACATTCTCCAGCTCCATCCATGTGAACATGAAGGATGTAAATTCTCCATCCTTCTTAATGGCTGCATAGTATTCCATGGTGTACATATACCACAATTTGTTGAGGTGTAAGAATACATTAGATGTGCTGCAATAATTTTAAGAAATCATTGTTATTTTTTAAAGAAGTTCAAAGCACAGTGAGTATTTTAGTTTTTACTCTTTTTTTCAATCAACATAATTTACGTGTGCTGTGCAAGTTTAACTATAGGTTCAAGTGTATTGTGAGATAAAAAAAGGTGAAAAACATTGATTGTGATTATGCAGGACAGTAGCAGAGAAGCTGAGGGGTAGGAAGATTCTACCCATATTATACTATTTCTTGTTCTGTAGCTTGTTCTGATAAACTTGTTTTCACTGAGGCCCGGAGATGGAAACTGGTTGGAGGGTAGCCATCCTCTGGCTGCAAATTAAATATTTTTATTAACCTAGATGGAGCTGAAACACATTCTTCTTAGAAAAGTGTCTCAGGAGCGGAAAAGCAAGTATCGAACATATTCAATGCCAATATGAAGTCAGTAGATGATCTAACACACACGCACGTAGGAGAAAAACTCAATTCAATTTAAGATGCAAGGAGAGGAGAAGGGAAAGGGGAGATGGGTGTGCTCCCATTTAATGAGCACAATGTAAGGGTATATGGCACACCTCTTGAGTGCAGGACACACCTAAAAATAGGGACTATGCCTAAGTAATGCAAACACTGTAACCTAATTGTACCTCGCATTAATTGGAAATAAAAATATATAAAAAAATAAAGGTTGACCTAAGCTACCAGGGCTGAGATACAAGGTAGTCAAGTGCCTGTACTCATAACTACTCAGCAGGATTAGATGAGAGGATTGTTTGAACCCAGGAGCATGAGGTTTGAACCTCTGATATTACAGCACTCTACCTAGGGCAACAGAGTGAGACTATATCTCCTAAAAGAAAAAATAAAAAACAAGGTAGCCAAGGACTTTCTTGACTCCTTGAAAAAGTGCCCCAAGTCTCACAGAGAAGAGGGGAACAAGAAGTCAAGATAAGTGAAGAAGGTTTAGAAATACCAGTAGTGGTAGCCATGGGCAAATATTATGTTAGGAAGGGCTAGGTACTTTTGCTGAGTCTGGGCTACAACATAAGCTGCTTGTACATTTCTCGATCTTTTGCTGAACCTCTAAACTCTTTCCTCCCACTGTGTCTTTGTGCAATCTTCTTGTCTTGTCTTTGCCTGTCAGTCTTTTGAATAGACCTGTAAATACTCTAAAGTACTCTAAACTTTTCCCAGTTTGTTTTGACTCTTATGCTGGCATACAGTAAATGTTCATGTGGTAACAAACAGGCCAAAAAACAAACCAAATGACAATTTTCAGGCTTGGAATTTCACAGTTTGTGCTTATTGCCGGCATCTTGCAAAAAGGGCAATTTAGTCATACAGTTCCTTCTCTGACCCAAACTTAGCAGCTAAGTGGGCCAGGATAGGGATGCTTGATGTCTGTGTATATGTGTTTGGAAAAGGCAGGGACTATGTGGATCAGCCAGTAGGGGAGGTTGATAAGACTGGGAGGTAACTCAAGAACTTCCAGGTAGGCTGAAGCCTGAGAAAATCTTAAGTTGGTAGCTCATGAAGACACACTTCTAACTCTTTTCTGCATTCAGGTCTTAACAGCAGAATCTGATTCTATTCTTTGAAAGTACAATGGTGGCTAGGGTCAATAAAAGTAAGGAAAGGAGATGGCAGACCACCTTGAACAGTCTTCAAAAGTCCTTTCTTAGGAGGATGTTCTCCAAATCCATATAGGTATACACAGAAAATGTAAAGACTTCATCTTTCCTTATACCTTAATAACTATAAGGATACTTCATGATAGACTTCATGGTGTATGCATACCAGAGTTTATCCAATCATGAGTGGGTACTTGGGTTGTTCCCAAATCTTGACAACTGTGAATGATAAATATTTTAGTCCATTTTTTAAACTGACAATACCAAGTGTTGGTGAGGTGATGAGGGATTCAGGGGTAGGGTTGAAAAAAAGGTCCATAGAAAGGAGAGGAAATAAATCCAGGGATTGGAAAGGGTTTGATAGAAAAGGGCAGAGAGAGTTTGGTGCCTATAGCTCAGGGGTGAGGGCACTAGTCATAAATACTGGATCTGGCAGGTTCAAACCCAGCCCAGGCCTGCCAAACAACAAAGACAATTACTACCAAAGAAGCTGGGCGTTCTGGCAGAAACCAGTAGCTACTCAGGAGGCTGAGGCAAGAGAATCGCTTAAGCCCAAGAATTTGAGATTGCTGTGACAATCAGGGCACTCTACTGAGGGGGACATAGTGAGATTCTGTCTCAAAAAAAAAAAAAAAAAAAAGGGCAGAGAGGCTTGGCACCCGTATCTCAGTGGCTAGGGTACCAGCCATATACACTGAGGTTGGTGGGTTTGAGCCCTGCCCATGCTGGATAAACAACAAAGACAATTGCAACAAAAATATAGCTGAGCATTGTGGCGGGCACCTATTGTCCCGGCTAGTTGGGAGACTGAGGCAAAAGAATCACTTAAGCCCAAGAGGTGGAGGTTGCTATGAGCTGTGATGCCACAGCACTCTGGCACTCTACCCAGGACAACACAGTGAGACTCTGTCTCAAAAATAAAATAAAATAAAATAAAAAAACGGCAGAGAAAGAGCAGAGTATAGTCTGACCAGGAACAGGTCAACTTTCACACAGTTTCAAGAGGCATTTTTTATTCCTTATCAGTAGTGTTGAATATGGGAGCAGGGTTCTGTGAGAGAGTCACTTCTGCAGAGGGACTAATTTTTGTACTCAGGAAAAATATAGAAGTTAATCCATTAATTGGCCACTAGACAAGGCCAGAATAAAAGTCACCATTACACTGTTTTCCAGGCGCAATGGCCTTTGAAATATTCCAGGGAATGCGCAGGGGTTTGCTATTAATTATGAAGTTTGGTTTCTGGCCCATTCCTTCCCACCAGCTGTTTCCTAAAATGGCTCCACTTCTGTCAGTGTTGTGAGGATTTCTTTCCCATAGTTATTAAGCAACTGGAACTCTCATACACTGTTGATAGAAGTCAATAATTGATAACAACAAATTTACAAAACTCTTCAGTGATATCTACTAAAGTTGAGTATTACATACCTATGACCCAACAAATCTGTTTCTTTTATTTACCTAACTGACATATATATTGGTGCATGAAAAGACTCACATAAAATGTTCATAGCAGGGCAGTGCCTATGGCTCAGTGGGTAGGGTGCTGGGCACATATACTGAGGACGGTGGGTTCAAACCTGGTCCCAACCAAACTGCAACAGAAAAATAGCCAGGCATTGTGGTGGGCACTTGTAGTCCCAGCTACTTGGGAGGCTGAGGCAAGAGAATCACCCGAGCCCAGGTGTTGGAGGTTGCTGTGAGCTGTGTGAGGCCATGGCACTCTACCAACGTGATAAAGTGAGACTCTGTCTATATATAAAAAAAAAATGTTCGCAGCAGTATTATGCATAACACCCACAAACTAAAACAACCCAAATAACAGTGTTTATCTTTGAGAGGCAATAATTTGAAGGAAAAAGGAAAATTGGGGGATGTTGTAAATGTTGTATGATCTAGATGTTACCTGGATACAAATAATATGGAGGTGTTGATGGGTTCCATGCCTTTTCTTTTTCTTTTCTCTTTTAAGACACAGTTTCAAGTTGTTACCCTTAGTAGAGTGCTGTGACATCACAGCTCACAGCAATCTCAAACTCTTAAGTGATTCTCTTGCCTCAGCCTCCCAAGTAGCTGGGACTACAGGTGCCAGGCTATTTGTTGCTTAGCAGACCCTAGCCGGACTTGAATCTGCCACCCTAGGTATATGTGGCCAGTGCCTTTGCTGACTGAGATGAAGGTGTGGCCTAAGAAAGCCCTTTCTAGGTTAAAAAAAAAAAAAAAACTCCTCAGATTTCATGTTGAGAAGTTCTCAGGTCAATACGTAAGTTGCTTCTTGGGTAGAACCTTTAAATCAAAGGTGTCCATAGTTTTGACTTCTCTGTGCCACCTTGGAAAAGAAGTTGTCTTGACCCACACATTAAATACACGAACACTAACGAGAGCTGATGAGCAAATTAAAAAAAGGTCTATGCACACCTTGTATGGTCTCTCTCACTACAGATAAATAAGAAAGTCTCTACGTCAGTGATTTTCATTTAGTGCATCACGCACATAGATTTTAGGTGTGCTTTGAAAATTTTTAAAGATCATTAAGCTATTTTTGAAAGAAGTTCAAACCATGATAAGTATATTCTTTTTTTCTTTAGCTCTTTTTTTTCTTGATCAACATAATTTAAGGGTGTTGCAGAAGTTAAACAATAGGTTCAAGTGTGCCACAAGATAAAAATGGTTAAGGTTAAAAAACACTGCCCTAAATAATAATAATAATCTTAATTATGTAGCAGTCCATTTAGAGAATTTTTAAAAATCCTATAACATGTCTCTAGTTTGTGATCACTAATATAGAAAATATACATATCTAATTAATAAAATGCCTTTGTTATTTTTGTTATTACTTTTTATAAAAGTAAAAGATAAGTGAGCAACATAGAACTAGCAGAATATTTCACATCGTATTTTCAGAAATGCATCAGTATCTGGTTCAATGAAAGCAACTATAATTCTTAGTGAGCTATTTGGGTTTTAATGAATGAGTAGGTTTTCATCTTGATGGCATATGTTTAATTCATTTAAATGAGCAACTAAATTCACTAAAAATTGTCAATTTGTAAGGCAGTTTCATCATCAGGTTGTGGCACATATTTGGTATTTGACTTTCTAAATAACTTGATAACATGCTACAAATCAAAGACTCATTTCAACATTTGGCCTGGACTCAGCCATCTTAACTCCAAAAGTAAAGTCTGATATATCCATAGTCAGTATTAATACTTTTAAAGGAATTCCTAGCACAGTATTAATACATACCAAAAGTATGATATATCCATAGTCAGTATTAATACTTTTAAAGAAATTCCTAGCACTAGTTAAGGTCTTCCCCCTTATGAAATTCACAGTCTTATCGATGATTTGCACGATATCGATTTTTAAAGCTTTTGTGCATAAATTTTCTTAATGCAATGATGCTTCATGAAACAAGAGTTTTTAGTGGAAACTGCTCATCTTCTATTAATTTTAGAAGTCCCTGCTTTTTATCTACCATTGCTAGGGCACCATCAGTAATTATACCAGATATGTTAGCAATGGACAAAGAAAATCACTTTACCCTATTTTTTACTACTTTGTATAAATCTCTTGATTAGTTGTGTCTTTTAATGGTGCTAAAGAAGCCATTTTCTTCAGTGATAGTATATTTGCCATCAGTACTCTAATAAAAAATGGCAAATTGAGCCATATTTATATTATTAGTGGTGTCATCTGGCAAACTATAAACTTTAAAATAAGCAGCTTTTTTCTTCAAACATATTTTGATTGATTTTCCAATTTCTTCCATTTGCCTGGCTATGATTTTACAAATATCCCCCCTTTTTTAGGGCAAAAAAAAAGGCTTCCCTCCCAACAGTATAATACACTCACCAGTATGATTTTGTTGTATTATTGGGGTTTTGTTATTAAACATGCTATCACATAGCTAGTTTTACAACAGAATCCATCGGGAGTGGTAACTTTTTTTCCTTTTTTTTACAAAGATTTGCAGCAATGTTTATTTATTTATTTATTTATTTTCAGTTTTTAGCCAGGGCTGGGTTTGAACCTACCACCTCCGGCATATGGGGTCGGCACCCTACTTCCTTTGAGCCACAGGTGCCAGGTAACTTTTTAAACAAAGTTTTGTTCAGAAGTCAGACTTCTTCTTGTTTTCCTTTGAGATAGAGTCTCACTATGTTGCCTTTGGTAGAGTGCCATTGGGTCACAGCTCAGAGCAAACTCAAACTCTTGGGCTTAAGCAATTCTCTTGTCTCAGCCTCCTAGGTAGCTGGGACTACAAGTGGCCGCCACATGCTTGGCTATTTTTTGCTGCAGTTGTCATTGCTGTTTAGCTGGCCTGTGGTAGGTTTGAACCCGGCTCCCTCAGTGTATGTGGCTGGTACCATAATCACTATGCTATGGGTGCCAAGCCAGACAGACGTCTTTTAATTCTGCTATTTTGTCCTTACAAAAATTTCTTCCACACATATCAAATTTCACAGGACTCTTTTGCAAATAATGTCTTTTCAAATTATAGTCTTTGAATACTTGCATAAATTCCCTGCAGATTAAGGAGAGTACCTTACCATTTGCCATCACCAAAACATGGTGATCTGACTACTTTTAATGGAATAATCCTCCTTCATCATAATTTTTCTTTGTAAAGGTCTTGTTTTCTTTTGATAGGTTGTAGAAGCCATGCTAGGACTAAAAAAAAATAATAGTAGAGAAGGGAATATATATATACATATATATGTATATGAATACATATATACATGAATATATATACATATATATTTACTTTTATTATTATATACATGTATATGTGTGTGTGTATATATATATATATATTTTTTTTTTTTTTTTTTTTTGAGACAGAGTCTCACTTTAGCCCAGCTATTTTTTTGTTACAGTTTGGCTGGGGCCAGGTTCAAACCCACCATCCTTTGTATATGGGGCTGGCTGCCCTACTGGCTGAGCCACATACAGTGCCCTATTTACTTTTATTATGAAAAATAATTGACAAGAAAAAAGAAAACATGATTTGAGCCCTCCCACATCTCAGCTGCCACTGCAGGGCAAGATAGCTGATTATAAAGCATAGTGGGCAATGTGTCAGGTGACACTAAGTTGTGGAAGTACCTTAATAATCAAACAAGAATGCTTAACTGACTTCTAAGTAACACCTACACTGCATGTAGTAAGTAAACACATATGTTACAAAGCTAGATTGAAATATTAATTGTAATTGGTATCTTGCCAAGTCAACATGAGCACATGCAAGGTCTGATGGTGCCAATTCTGTCTGCATTTGGAAGAGAACACACCAGAAGCCATACCCCTGGTAAAACTGAAGCTATGTGTACAAACAGTGAGAGTATATATATGTTTATTTCATGTGACATTGTCATACAATGTTGTCATTTACAGAGTTCATGCTTAAGAACTGTGAAATTAATTTCTACCAAAAATCACCAAAAAAATTCATAATGTTTTGAATGAACTTAGGAGTTTGTTTTGGGTCACATTGATAGTCATCTTGGGCCACATGTGGCCTGCAGCCCTTGGGTTGGACACCCATGCTTTAAGAATCTTATGGTCTTTCCTTATCTCCTATGTTGTCCCCTTACAGTTGAGTTCTCAGCTTGTCACAAATGTGTGCATTGGGTAGCCCTCCATCCTCTCCCCTACAGGTCTCAAAAAGATGAATGTCTTTAGATGTGCTGGGGGAGAAATCACAGATCACTTTCTTAGCTTTGGCAGAATAAAGTCTTGAGTCCCTCTTCTGTATTGTGAAGACAGACTTAGCAAAAATGTGGTTTTTAAATAAATATTTCAAAGTCTTGTGTGTGCTAAAAGACTTGGCAGTCAGAGTGTATGCCGGGGAACAATGGAAGAGTGACTTGAGTATGGCATTAAAGTGGGTAGTCTTCCAATGTTTCTCTTTAGGTCCCAGCAAGTGATGAATTTCTCACTTATGTCCTATGTGAGTTCCCACAATAACATTGAGAACGTTACTCTGCAGTTGATGGAAACCTTATGTAATAAATAGGGCCAGAGTGTACTGGACAAGATGACACTGACTAAATCCTTCCCTCTGAGTTCTTCTAAGATCCTGAGATAGGACTAGCCTGAGACTCCCCAGGTCTTTTTCTTGCAGATCCATAGTGGTGGATAGAAAAACAAGTTAAGCCCCTGAGTTTTGGTTGTCTATTATCTTGGGCTAGATTTTCTAAGTGTCTTAGGCCCTCTTAGTGCTTTTGCCCTCTATCTGCATCCACCTTGAGCCTTATATTCTATTCTAAAATAAGGTGCTTCATAATACCTACTTGAGCATAAAAGAGAGACCAACACAAACCAGGATGGGCCAACATGGAGAGATATGTTTGAGCTTACAGAGTTCACATAAGAAATAGGGGATTTCTATTTCTCTGGATAGTGGTGTTGCATCTTTTTTGCTTATCTCTGTGAACCTCATAAACCATGCTAATTTATACTAAATGCTTCATTTTTAAATAGCAGCATTAAAAGGGATGGGGAGAGTTAGGGTCAGCATATTTTAGCAATCGAACCAAATCTGCTCAGCAGATGTTTCCAATTTTTTCTATAGTTTTAGGCTCCTATAGAAAGCCAGACTGAATAATCAAAACTTCCTATTTTCAACCTACAACTTACTGTGATGACATGAAAGGTTCAGTTAATTCAGTAATAAACAATAAAATAAGAAAGATTAAAAACTCAAATTTTAAAGGGAAAAATGTAAAAAATAACCTTTAATAAATGCTTAGGTTACCTTATAACAGGTCCTTACAGTGTATCCATAATATAGGCCTCTCTGAATGATCTTCTTCCTTGAAAAAATGAGCATAGGCAGTAGAGTTTAACATTTTAGGCAACCTTACAAACAATAAAAAAGTGTGCTTTTCTGTTTGCTGGCTTATGAAGCAGATACAGTTTCTGTATACTTGTCTTCTCCTCCAGATTCTGGTTGGTTGTCACCACATGAGATTATTAAAAATCTAACTTTCTTTTTCACTTTCTCCAAAGAGTGAAGAAGGTAATAGCTTATTGAAAGTCAGGCCAAGTCAGGATTCTGATTTTGTGCAATGGTAATTTGTATTAGCCTGGATATATAAGATGGCTGAAATTTTCTTGGATCTTTTTCTTTTCCATCTCAAAGTTTCAATTTCAGTTGCTCTTAAAAGATACAATGAAAACTGGAAACTTCCAGCATCTTCATAATTGGAAGAAAAAAATAGCTATTGACTAAAAATAATAAAATACTTATTTTCAAGTTAACTTACAACTTTAAAAGCAGTTTTAGGCTTATAGAAAAATTAATCTGAAATTACAGAAAGCTCTCACATATTCTGTCTTCTTCTCATGGTCTCCCCCCCCCCTTTTTTTTTGGTGTTTTTCACTGGTATGATACATTTGTTACAACTGATAAACCTATGCTGATGTGTAATTATTAATTAAAGCACCATATTTTTTATCAGGGTTCAGTCTTTGTTTTGCACAGTGTATAAATTTTGACAAATGTGTCCACCATTGCTGTGTTATACAAAAAATAGTTTTGCAGGCCTAGAAACTTCTGAGCTTTACCTGTTTATTTCTCCTTCGATCACCTAGCAACTACTGGCCTATTTATTGTTCCCACAGTAAAAGAGTTGGAATCATACAGTATGTAGCATTTTCAGATTGGCTTTCACTTAGCAATTTGTGTTGGTCTCTCTTTTATGCTCAATAAAAATTATTTCTTTATGTCTTTTGCTTGATAGTTCATTTGTTTTTATTGTTGAAGAACATTCCATTGTTTGGTTATACCTCAGTTTACAACCATTCATCCACTGAAGGACATCTTGTTTACTTCCAAGTTTGGGCAATTATGAAAAAAGCTTCTATAGGCATTCATATGCAGGTTGTATATAAACACAAGCTTAAAATTCTTTTGAGGACTATACCAAAAAGTATAATTGATGAATTATATAGCAATAATAGTATGTTTAACTTTGTAAGACTTTGCCAAACTTTTACAGAGTTGCTGTATGAGTTTCGATTTCCACTGGTAAGGAAGGAGAAATAAATTTTACACTCCTTCTTAGTCCTGAGAAAGCAGCAGATAGCTGCAAAAGAACTCAGCCTCCAAAGATAAGAAAGAACATTAAGAGATACACTAAACAGAAATAATCTTGAAAGACACTATGTAACAAATAATATCACTCTGGTTTCTTGAAAAAATATAATCATTAATTTTGTATGATTTTTTTTCGCCTATTAACTAGAATTTTCCCATGAACTAATATCTACAACTGTAACTCTGTCTATGTCTTGCTAACATAGTATAAAAGAGCTTTTCTTTTTTTCCCCAGACAGAGTCTCAAGCTGTCGCCCTGGGTAGAATATCATAGCATCACAGCTCACAGCAACCTCCAACTCTTGGGCTTAGGCGATTCTCTTGCCTCAGCCTCCAAAGTAGCTGGGACTACAGGCGCCTGCCACAATGCCCAGCTATTTTTTTTGTTGCAGTTTGGCCCTTGGTACGTGGGGCCAGTGCCAGATCACTAATTCACAGACGCCCTACTCACTAAGCCACAGGAGCTGACTAGCACAAAAGGGCTTTGTGGGAACCAATCAGGGAGTTTGGGGCTTGAAGGCTTATAGCCTGCTATGTTCCCACCAGCATTCGTTCCCCTATAATCTTTGGTGAGAGTACGTTGGTTTTGCCAATCCTGCAACACCAGCAGTAAATGAGAGTTTCTGTTGCTATACATTTTCACTAGCATCTGGATTGTGATTGTTTTCGGTTTTAGCTGCCCCAGTAGATGTGCAGTTTATCTCATTTTTAAAATCTGCAATTATTGCCGGGCACGAGGGTGTGCCGGGTGGCGCTTGCGCCTGTAATCCCAGCACTGTGGGAGGCTGAGGAGGGAGGATTGCCTGAGCTCCGGAGTTAGAGACTCACCTGAGCGAGAGCGAAATCCCAATTTTTGGGAGAAAATGGTAAAACCCAGCCGGGCGCGTGCCAGTAATCCTAGCGGCCACCAATAGCTGTGGCAGTGGGATCCCAAAAGCCCCAGTCTGAGGTTGCAGTGAGCTATGACGCCACTGCACTGAGCTCAGGAGCATAGGCGGGACTCTGTTTCAACAACAATAGCAAAAAAAATCTGCAATTATTTAAGGACATATGACGTTGAGCATACTTATGCATGTCATTTTTCATATATACGTGTGTGTATACACACACAGTGTCTAGGTGAGGCTTTTCTCTATATTTAATGAGGTTGTTTGCTCCCTTATTGCTAAATTATCAGTATTCTTTACATGTTATAGCTGCTAATCCTTTATCAGAACAGCATTTTGCAAATTTTTTTTGCACAAAGCAGTTTATCTTTACAATGTGTTTTGCAGAGCAGAAGTTTTTTTATTTTAATGAATCCTAATTTATTAATTTTATATTTCATATGTCATATCTTTGGTATTGTATTGAAAAATTCATATTACAACTTATATAAAACCTAAGATTATATTATTTTAGGTTTTATATTTAGGTCCATAATCCATGTTGAATTATTTTTTGTGAAAGGTGCAAGATCTGTGTCTAGATTTATTCTTTTTGTGTGTGGATGGATGTCAGTTGTTCTAGGATCATTTGTTGAAAAGACTATCCTTTCTCTATTGACAGAACTTTGTACTTTTCCTCACATATTTATAGGATACTTGAGATACTTTGATACAAGTGTAAAGAATGATGATCAAATCAAGATAGGTAATTTAGGATTTTTAGCACCTCAAATGTTTTATCATTTTTCATGTTAGAGATATTTCAAATATTCTCTTATAGCTTTTCCAAGAACTTATTTTTTAATGTAATTATATTTTTGTTCCCATTACAAACCTGTTTTCATTCTCCCCACTACTCTTCTAAGACATTGGTAGCCATCATTCTATTTTGTTCCTTTATGAGATCAACTCTTCTTAGGTCCCACATATATTCTCATATGTATTTATAAACATACATATATACATATATATGGACATTTTATTATATTATAATAAATATTATAATGGACATTTTCTTTGTCCATTTATTTGTGATGAACAATTAGATTTAGTCCATATCTCTGCTTTTGTGCATAGCGGTGCAATAACCAATAACCATGGGAGTGATGTTATTCCTTTGACATATTTGTTTCCTTTCCTTTGGATAAATACCCAGTAGTGGGAATTCTGGATTGTATGGCAGTTCCATTTTTAGCATTTTAACAAACTTCCATACTATTTTCCATAATGACTGCATTCTAACAGTGTATAAATTACTTTTCTCCACATTGTTAGCAGTTATTATTTTTCATCTTTTTAAAAACAGCATTTCTAACTAGGGTAACATGTAATGGAGTTGAAGCTACATTTCCTTGATGATGAGTGACATTGAACTTTTTTTACATTCACTTGTTGGCAATTTGTCCTTCTTTGAGATACCTAATCATAAACTTTAACCACATTTTAGTGGGATTATTGGGTTTTGCTGTGAAGCAACCCCTGTAATAAAAGCATGGATAATCTTTATCAAATGTCAGAACAGAAAAAAAATGTTGCCCAGAAGTATGAAAATCCAAGGCAGTTTATAATTTTGCTAAGTACTGAACCATAAATTAGCATTGATGGGTGGGATGTGGCTGCAGAAACTTTACACATAGAGCTAGAAAAAAATTCCTTTTTTCTTTGGAAGAAACTCTTCTCTTGGACTTCTTGTCTCCATACTTTCTGAAGGATTGTCTGAGGGCAAGGTATCCCTTTACAGGGATGACAAATTTTGAGGTTCTTGTGATGAACACAATAGATCATTTGAGAGCTGCTGGTATGGGAAAAAAATAAATTGCTTTATACTATTTCCTGTAGCAAGTAATAACCTGTTGAATGATCCAGAAGGTCAAAATTGGAGAAGCCATGTAGGACCAGACACAGTTTAAGGTTTTTGAGGGAACACTATAGGCTCATGGAAGCCAAACAATATACTTTGGTTACAAGAGCCTAGCTTTAGAGTTAGAGCAAATCCTTGCTACATTAGTTACGTATGTATATTTTGGGATAGCTGTAAGGCATGTTTTCTCTAGTACAGAAATGTGAAGACTAATACTGATCCCATAGTATTATTTTGATGTTAAATGCAGTAACTTAATAAATCCATAATAAAGTGAAGTAAACAGTAAAGACTCCTTTTAAAAAGTAGCTATTTCTAATCTATAGAAATTGAACTGTTTTTCTATCAAACGCAGTAAACGCATGGAATTACTACTTTGAATTGCTATTTTGAAGCTATAGAAACTAAGTGTTTTGCTATCAAATGCAGTAAACAGATGGAATTACTAATAGCAGTCAAAAGGCATGGCCTTTTAACAAAGAGGACTCTAGGGTGGCACCTGTGGCTCAAAGGGGTAAGGCACTGTCCCTATATGCTGGAGGTGTTGGGTTCAAACCCAACGCTGGCCAAAAAAAGGAAAGAAGAGGACTCCAGTTGCCTGAAGGTCAGCTGTAACCAGAACCCTCTCTTCCAGTTTCTAAGGGTCTCAAGCAAAAAGATAGTCTAAATGTTCTGCCTTTAAGTAAGGACAACAATCTTGGCAAAAGGCCAGCATTTCTGGCTTTTTCTTGCTCTGGGCAAGGATATCCGTCTGCCATCTCTTGGAGATTTTCCAACAAGTAGCAAAGATAGGGCTTTTAAGACCTCCCACCAGCATGCACACCAAAGTTACTTGGCTCCTGTGATACCAGAAAGATCCATTATGTGCATTCCATGTAATTATGTATCTCCCTTTAGCTTTTCCAGAAGATTATGGATCCTTTGGCATTATACTTCACTTTTAACTTTCTTTTGCTTCGGTCATCACTAGAATGAAAAAGCCCAGGCCTTTCCCCTTTTCCTTTAACATATGCCCACAGTTAACTTATTTTCTGAAATTTGGTTCATTTTCTGGAGAGATATTAAGAGCTCATTAAAACCATGGTTCTGAATGAGATGGTGGTAGAGAGAGAGGGAAGATCAAAGGCCAAACGCAAGTGGCAAATTACACTGAAAGTTAAGAAAAAGATTTTTAAGAGGTTCAGAAACCTAGAAAACCAGAAGCTAAGATGATTGATCATACTTTTATATTTTTCATTAAATAAACCTAATTTCCTCAGTTTTCCCTTATTTACTTTAGGCAAGTCCACCATCTTATCCTTTCTAGATTTAATTGCAGCTGATCTCTGCTTTTTCCCTTCTGTAATTCATCCTCCTTTCAATTCATCCTCCATGCCATATTGAGAAGTATCTTCTAGAAAACATCTGCTGTTAGTATTCTGCTAAGTTACACTCCATTTAGGACAAAACTCAAAACCTTAAAGTCCCCTGTAGTAGCTTTAATACTTCACTTGCTCCTGTCTATCTCACTCTCTGAGGACCAGCCCTAAAACTCTTGTAATACCCTTAGTAGGCTCTGAGAGTTCCTCCCATGGGCCATTACTTCCTCGATAAGACTGTATGTATTGCCCCATCAGAGTAGGGCCTGGTATGCAGTCACAAAGAGAATCAAGTGATTTAGGAAGGAAATGGTAAAGCATTCAATTGGATACTTCTAAAAGGAAGAGTAAAGAAAAGATTTGTAGGCTCGGCGCCTATAGCTCAACCGGCTAAGGCGCCAGCCACGTACACCTAAGGTGGCGGGTTCGAATCCCCAGCCCAGACCCGCCAAACAACAATAATGGCTGCAACAAAAAAATAGCCAGGCATTGTGGCGGGCGCCTGTGGTCCCAGCTACTTGGGAGGCGGAGGCAAGAGACTCGCTTGAGCCCAGGAGTTGGAGGTTGCTGTGAGCTGTAATGCCACGGCACTCTACCCAGGGGGACAGCTTGAGG
>CAUYTI010027620.1:0-10930 GCA_963575145.1 Galago senegalensis
GTAGAATGGTCAGGCCGGGTGCGGTGGCTTACGCCTGTAATCCCAGCACTCTGGGATATTGCTTGAGCATAGGAGTTCAAGAGTAGCATGAGCAAGAGAGAGACCCATTTCTACTAAAAATAGAAAAACTAGCCAGGCGTAGTGGCGGGTGCCTGTATTCCCAGCTACTTGGGAGGCTGAGGCAGGAAGATCTCTTAAGCCCAAGAGTTTGAGGTTGCTGTGAGCTAAAAAAAACAAAACAAAAGCAATAGTGTTGTTAGACCAACAGTTTTCAACCTGAAAATATAATTCAAATTTAAATTCTTCACTCTTTGGCTTTATTTTTATTTTTTTGAGACAGTCTCACTTGTTGCCCCCTGATAGAGTGCTATGGGGTCATAGCTCACAGCAACCTCAAACTCTTGGGCTCAAGTGATTCTCTTGCCTCAGCCTCCTAAGTAGCTGGGACTAACAGGGGCCCACCACAATGCCAAGTTATTTTTGTAGACCAGGTCTCGCTCTAGCTCAGACTAGTCTTGAACCTGTGAACTCAGGCCATCTGTCTGCCTCAGCCTTCCAGAGTGCTGGGATTACAGATGTGAGCCACCACACCCAGCCTTCACCTTTTGGCTTTGGAAGAAAAGTTTTGCTAAATGAAAAGAAGCTGTTTAAAATAGAAGATTTAGCCCAGTAAAACACATTTGAAATGTATTTATAATTAAACCTATATTTTATGTTTTAAAGATAGTTTTTTAACTTTTTCTCTCCAGCAATGTTGAGGATGACAGAAGACCACGTGCTTCCCGAGCTTAACAAGGTAGTTCGTACCAGTGGATTTTTATAATGTATTGATAATTGTCCTGGCTGAGGTCATCTTGGAACTCTTACTCAGTTACTAGTTAACAGGATGCTAGGCTGTGGACATTAGATCTCTTAAACATTTTATTTTTTTTTAATTGGCAGTTTTGTAGTTTTTCATCTCATGGATACCTTTATTATGACTATCTAAATTTGTAAATTTCGTGTTTAAATAAGGTTTCATAATCTATGTAAGGTAGCAACCTTATTGTGTTTCTTACTTTGATTTCCCTAAATCTTAAATGCATTGTTTTCTTTGGAAGTCAAGTACTTACATAGCAGTACGTGTGCCGATTGTCTGGTAAGCAGATTTCTTTCTAACTGTAGGGATTGTGACAAGTGGCAATGGAATCTTCTTCCAGGGAGATTGTACAGAAGAGGGCAGAATTCCCATTTGATTTCGGGCCCACCTCTCCTCACCCCTTCCCAAACTGTTCAGATAGATTAGTTAATTTTCCGCCTGAGTGGACAACATTAGAATTATTAGCCTGTGTGCCCAGGATGAGTGAGAGATCCTCCACTTTGTACACCTTTTGTACATGTAGAACTTTTGCAGTATGGGTGACTGGCCTTGCAAACCAGGGAAGTTTCACAATAGTTTTTCTGACATCACTGTTAGCATTATTTTAGAAGATTAAGAGTCTTCCTTAGAATTGTTAATTATTCGGAGAGATCTTAATGTGTAATCTTTTGAGAGCTGAAGAATTGGAGCAGGGTGAAGGCAAGGTCATTGTCAGAGCAGGGAGGAGCTGACACTGAAGCCACCAGGGCTGTTCACGTGCAGCTTTGAACTGAGGCTCTGAGGCTGCCTGTCTAGGCTGACAGATTTCCTTCCCAAACGAGGGACCATGGCCCACCGGTCCTAAAATAATAAACAACCAGCCACATAGGCCATAAGGGGTTCTGTAGCCATTGGATTAGCTGATTGGAAATTGAGTTTAAATGTTTAATTACGTTTTTCCCAGAACCCTGAGAGTTCATAGTTTATAATTGAAATTTCTTTGATGGAACTGTGCCTGTTTTCCCATGACTTTTAGTAGATAGTAAAAAGCTCACATTTATTTCTTTTATGGAGGAAATGTTTCTTTATTTTGATTTGCTTTCTTTTGTTGTTGATAGATGACTCAGAAAGATATCACATTTGTTGCTGAATTTCTTACTGAACATTTCAATGAGGTAAGAAATTAGTATTTCTATACTGCAGATTTTTGGAAGTGGTTGCAGTAAACCTGGGTAATGAGAATGAATTAAATTTAACACAATTGAGGTCTTTTGCCATTACTTTCTTTAAACTGCTAAAGAACTTGAACTGATTAATTTATACTTATTAATTAAGCATAAAATCTATAAATTGAACTTTTATTTGTGTGTTTTACAATGCATAAATGAGTAACTGCCACTAGCAGCGCTCTTAAAAAATAAAGTTATGGTTGGGCAGTGCCTGTGGCTCAAAGGAGAAGGGCACCGGCCCCCATATGCCATAGGTGGGTTGAAACCCAGCCTTGGCCAAAAAAGAAAATAATAATAAAGTTATGGTTTAAATTTAAGAGTTTTTCTTTTGGGAGTTGACTTTAGAGTTAAACTATGTTAATTCTTTTTAGGCTCCAGATCTTTATGATCGGAAAGGAAAATACTTTAATGTTGAAAGAGTTGGTCAGGTATGTATGGCCTTTGGACTAAATTTAGTTATCACTACTCTTATTTGATTTTTTTTTTTTTTTTTTTTAGATAGATTCTCACTCTTCACCCTTGGTAAAATGCTGTGGCGTCATAGTTCACAACAACCTCAAACTCTTGGGCTTAGGCAATCCTCCTGCCTCAGCCTCCCAAGTAGCTGGGACTACAGGGGCCCTCCACTGTGCCTGGCTATTATTACAGATGGGGTCTTGCTCTAGCTCAGACTGGTCTTGAACTCCTGAGCTCAGGCAATCTACCCACCTTGACCTCCGTAGTGCTAGGATCACAGATGTGAGCCACCATACCCAGCTTCTCTTTTTTGATATTTAAGAACTTTGAAAAGAGAGAATTTGAAAAGAATTTGAAAAGCTTAGCAGTGTTAATTTTTATCATCTGAAGTTTATGGAAAGTAATACAATGCCAAGTTACATAGCAGCCCTGCCCTTTTGGTAAAATAAACAAAGAACAGTGGTTTTTAAACTCTGATCTCAGAACCCTCTTACATTCTTAAAAACTATTGAGGACCTGAAAAGAGGTTTTGCTGATGTGGATTATCTGTCACTGATAGGTATTGTTAGGGATTAAAAATGAAACAAAATAAAATATTATTTCATAATTCGTTTAAAAATAACAAATCCAGGGCGGCTTGTGGCTCAAAGGAATAAGGCTCCAGCCCCGTATGCCAGAGGTAGCGGGTTCAAACCCAGCCCCTGCCAAAAACTGCAAAAGCAAAAAAAAAAAAAAAATTTAACCATTACATATTAATACAGATATTATTAGTGTAAAATAATGGTATTTTACAACACAAAATAATTTAGTGAAGGGTAGCATTGTTTTTATATTCTTGGAAATCTCTTTGATGTCCCACTTAAGACAGGTAGATTCTCATCATCTGCTTCTGTGTTCTGTTTTGATATGTTGTCTTTAATGTACATAAAGAAAACCTGGTCTCACAGAGGTTATGTAGGTGGACAGGGAAAAGTCTTATCTTTCCTGGATGATTATGGGTATTCTTTAATACTACATGAAATCTTGACAAGTGATAGTATCTTAAAGGTTGGTTTCAATGTGGGATCTAAAATTACACTGGTGAACTTTTCATATTTTGTCACGTTAAAATCCATTCATCTGCCTTGCACTTTGGATGGATCTTTTGTCCACGTGTGATTCCTTAACCACTTGCATTGGTCATTTTGGAAAAATGTTCCAGTTCTCTGAGTCATGGAGCTCTTGTGAATTCTGCTGCCTTCCATGGTATAGTAATCAAAGCCCGGATTGTGTTAATAGCACCACCTAATCAGAAAAGTCTGACATGCTGTGATGCCGTCAAGGTTGCAGTGCAGATACAGGTTTTCCAAAATTTTAATTTTTGCTTTTAAATTATATCATTGCCAACAAATAACTGCAGTGTTTCGGTCAAAATGACAGGGTCACTTTATTTTCAAAAAGAATCTGTCAACTACCCAAGGGTGAACAAACCCCATAGTTTGCCAGTCATTCTTTCAAATAAAAATGTAATTCCATTGTTTAAAAAGTGTCTGTCTTCATTCATAACCGAGTTTCATAAGTGCTTTTTCCTTAAGACAACCCTTGTACTTTAGGAGTCACCTCTCAGTTATGTTGCCCAGAATAGTAAAGATTTGTACTCAAGGGTTGAGAGTTAACAAAATTACTAATTAATACTTTCATTAAAGATCAATGGTACTATGAGTATATAGCCAAAAAAACAAAATAAAACAAAATACGATGACTCCTCGTATGATTTAGAACCACTACCTTTACTCTTGGCAAAGGCACCAGCTGTTTGCCCCACCATCAGTGCAAACGTCAACACAGTGAAAGGGGCAGGTAACATCTTGGTGTTGTTATAAACCTAGAACTGACCTTGTGGATCCCTCATAGCTTCTTGGGGACTTCCAGAGGTCTGCAGACCAATTCAGAGAATAGCTTCCATAGAGTATATTAACAGCTGATGCTTATAAACTGATGTCTGACTTAAAGCATGTTTGTGAAAGTGAAGCACAAAGTTGGAACTCTATGGTTGCTACATCTACAACATTGGAGTCTTTTAGTAGTTTTCATTTTGTGTAAATGCTTGGCATTTAGCAAACTTTTTGTTCACTTAGGATAACAGTCATAGCAAGAGCTTTGGAATAGAGCAAAATAACTTATTAAATAGAAAAATGTTAAATATAAACAGTTTTTGTAGTCTGATTGTTTGGTTTACTAAATTTAAGTTTTTAATTCTGTATTTTTAGTACTTGAAAGATGAAGATGATGATCTTGTGTCGCCCCCTAACACGCAGGGAAACCAGTGGTATGACTTTCTTCAAAAGAGCAGCCACCTTAAAGGTATTTCCTGAACAAGGTCGACTTTGATCCTGTTTATGTTTACTTGAGACAGGTCTTGAGTAGATCAGCTGACAGTTTGGCTGAATACTGATCTAAGTTCACTGGACTTATTTTTTGTGTCCCTTGTATTTGGTTAGAGAAACAGCAAAATAACCAGTTGTATGTAACAGTACCATGGCAGAAATTGCTTTGAAATTGTGTAGTAATAAGATTCTTAAGTATTCTTGTATTCTGTTTTATACCCTATAAAACAGTGTTGAGGGAGCACCATAGCGCTAACTGGTGAGGGATGTCTGCCTCGCCACTTCTAGCTTATTAACCCCTAAAAGACGCTGAGGCTTAACCCTGTGCTTCTGAGGTTGTAGGTTTTTTTTATGTGTACTCGTTATATGCTTCATTGTCCAAGACCTCAAAATGTTAATAAAGTAAAATTATTTCACATTGTTAGCGATGTAGCACATAATAGCAATCTTTAAATGTGTCAAAACTTCTTACCATTTTAGATGAGAATATTTTTAAAATAGATGTTTCTTTGCTTTTTTTTTTTTTTCAAGAAAAAATCTGACTACAGATTAGAAGTTTCTTCAATTCTTAGAGTAATAGCTAATTAACTTTTACGCAGTTCTTACTCTGCCACCCACACTGGTGCTCCTTTAATCTTGGGAGAACCTGTGGGGTAGGTGTTTCTCCACTTAGCAGTGAGGAACCAGGTGGAGAAGACCCAAGGTTGCACAGGCTGCTGAGTGACGCAACTGGGATTCTGTTCACGTTAGAGCCTGAGGTATTAACTAGACTCAGTACAGGTTGAGGATCTTAATTTGAAAATCTGAAATCTGAAATGCTCCAAGATCTAAAACTCTTGGAGTGCTGACATGATGCCACAGTGGAAAATTGCACGCCTGACCTCAGATGACCAGTCCCAAGTCCTAACAGCATCATAATCTTTATTATTGTTATTAAAAACATTGTATAAAAGTAATTTCAGACTATCAGAAAAAGATGTATATGAAATACAAATGAATTTTGTGTCCCACTCCCAAGGTTCATACATCATAATATGAATGAATATTCCAAAATCGGAAAAAGTTCAAAATGCTTTTGGTCCTGAGCATTGTGGATAAGGGATACGAGGGATACGCAGTCAGTAGTGATCTCTGCCGCTTCTCTTTGGTTACTGCTTATATGAACAACTGACTGAAGGAATAAGGGAGAGAATTCTTTGATGCCTGGAACTTTGCTTATGGCTTTTTGTTTGAACCTTAGAAGTCCAACTTCTTTTTCCAAGCAGGACCTATTTTGTATTGCTTGAGAGACTTAAGACCACTAGAGAGAGTCATTGATGTAAGTTAGCTATTGGATGGAGGAAGAATAAAGGTACAGCTGACTCCACTCATTTACCGTATTTAATTAAAATGCAAAAGGAGTAAGGAAAGGGGAGGCTGGTGGCCGTGTGACAGGAGCATTGATGCCTCAACCCTGGGTCTGTATTGGCTAATATTGATCCCAGGAACTTTGGTTTGTTGGGCTGAAAATGGGTCCTCCTCCCCCCATCTTATATGTCTGAATAAGAAAGGTCTGCTTTTAGCCACAGAAGTAATGTTTAACCACGTGTACATCAGATTAACCCCATTTCTTAAGTGCTCAAGGTTTTGCTTGTGGGGAATTTGGACAAGTCCATTAATTTCCATTTCTTAGTCTGGTATGAAATAATACCAGCTGCCATTACAGAACTGTTAGGGAAACATCAGTGAACTTTCTTCTGTAACACTTGGCAAAAATCAAGTGCTAAATATTTGATCCATGACCTTCCTTGGGGCACATGAGAGAGCCAGTCTTGCTTGATGGGTAGCGGTCAATGCTGGGGACACTGGATTCCCGGATTGGAGTCTTGCTATGGTAGCACTTCGGGGAGCAAGTTGTCTGACAAGTCCGTGCTCCAGTTTTCTCATCTGTAAAATGAAGATGATAACAACTCCTCCCTCAGAAAGCCGTTGTGCAGAATAACTAAGTTAATCTAGATGACTTTGCACACAGTCAGTTGCATCTGAGATGTTTCACTCAGTGCTTCTCATACAAAATGAGAGCTATTTCCCCTCCTCACACCAGCCAGTTCTGCCTCCAGTCCTATAATGAGACTCCTACGAGGCCACCCACACTCGCATCAGACTTCACTCTCCAGCGTCAGGGTCCCAGGTCACCGCACTAAGGTTCAGGGTTCCCACAACCCTCCCCACATCATGTTGGGTAATTTGTTAGAATGGCTCGTAAAACTCTGGGAAACCGTTTACTGGTTTATTATAAAAATAGAACTCAGGAGCAGCAGTAGAAGCAGTGTGTTAAGGAAGGAGAGAAGCAGAGCTCCCACGTCCTCCCAGCACCTCAGCTGTTCACCAGCCAAGAAGCTGTCCGAACCCCATTGATCTGGGGTATTTATGGGGGTCCCATGACATAGACATGGTTGATAAAATCATTGGCTGGTGGTGGTTGGGCTCAACCTGCAGCTCCTTTCCCACCCTGGAGGTTGGGGGTAGAGCTCGATGAGCTTCTCATCAAGCCTTGGTCTTTCTGGTGACCAGTTACTCCTGAAGCTGTCTAGGAGTTGGCCGGGAATCACCTCATTAAAACAAAAGCTGCTCCTGTCACCCTTATCACTCAGAAAATGCTAGGGGTTTTAGGAGCTCCCCTCTAGAAACGGGGGACAGAGGCGGGCACCTCTCACCTGTTCAGAGCATACAATGTTGACCTGATTAGAATTCATTTTATTTAACCTAGCTTGATGTAAGGCAGGCCTGCAGAGCACAGCGGGAGCAGGTGGGCTTGAGAGCCAGACTTGGGGCTGAGTCCTAGATCTGGGTGCTTAGTTGTTTTTGCACTGGTCAGTTGCCTAAAGCTAAGCTTTGTTTTTCTTTCAGTCTGTAAATTAGAAAAGACTGAAGTCTTTTTTGTGTGGCTGTTGTAAGCAATAGAAATAGCAGATAAGAAAAGAACTCGGCATAGTAGGTGTCTATAGATGCTAAATTATAGAGAGGGTGTATTACCTGTTCCTGATAAAGTAGAGTTTTACAAAATAGCTTATTCACATGGGATTAGTTTCTAGTCTCTTAGAGACTTACAAACGGGGCTGCTGTTGTCATTTCACTGTGGCAAAGAGTCGAGAAGAAGGAGCTTTATTTCATTCTCTAGCTTAGGGTTCTCAAAGCTATTCCTTTCTTCTCATGGCCAGTAGAAACATACAGTGGAATTTTGGCGAAACTGAGTGTGTGCTAAGTGGGGTTGTTTTTAGCAGGCCAGCAGCAGGGATGATGAAGGGCAAAGGCTGTGGTCATTTTGAATGAGATTGTGTGACAGTATCAAGAAGTGGCCAGGGAGAATTCCACTGTGAGGTAAACTGCAGGCTGGCCCTAACTTTATTTCCTCCCAATCTTTGGTTTGCTATAGCTTTTTGTTTTTGTTTTTGTTTGAACCAGACAGTCCTTTGCTGTTTCCTTATTATCCTCGAAAATCATTGCATTTTGTGAAAAGACGGATGGAGAACATCATTGATCAGTGTTTGCAAAAACCAGCAGTAAGTTTGAAGGAAATGCATGTCTTTGTGTGGAGCAATATCTTTTATATAGTATGTCTCACTTATGTACGTGATCTTAGTTATAACAGTGAGCTGCATGAAAATGCTGATATTTACCTGTTTCTGAGTAATAAAAGTAGCAGTTTCATACGGTTCGACCTAATATGTCATCTTGTTAGTTTCTTACATACCTTTTTAAAAATATGACATTATTGAAAGCATTGGTGTTGTGAATATTTTATTTTCTCCCAGAACAAATGCATTGGAAGTGGTCTTAGTTACAGACCTGCTGTAGCTCATGTTTACTGTGCAGAGTGTGAATGAGGCTGCAGTGAGAGTAGAGAGAGGTGGTCTTTAACCTCCCGTGGGCTGAGCTCCAAGGTCCTTTTGAGTGCAAAGTTTTCTCTCTTCCTTATGCTATAATTGTCATTAAAGTTTCTTACATGCCAGGTTTGGTGATATAGATGATTTTTTTCTACACTTAGGCAGTGATGATTGGTCACTTTATGTAGACTATCTTTGTGCATATAAATGCTCTAATTATATTTTTAAATCCCATCTAGGATGTAATTGGAAAATCGATGAATCAAGCAATCTGCATTCCATTATATGGAGATACTAGAAGGTAATTCTGTTTCTCCGTTGGGTGGTATATTCAGTAGCCACTTTAAATTTTTTTCACCCTTTTTCCTCTTTTGTTTTAGTGAAGACTCTACACGTAGACTGTTGAAATTTCCTTTTCTGTAAGTATGTGTTTCTTCCCTGTATCGTGTGAGCAATATAATTTTGTTCTGTACATTGATAGTTAAACATCATTATGACATTGTTTTTCCTTAGGTGGAATAACAAAACTTCAAATCTGCATTATCTTCTTTTTACTATTTTAGAAGATTCACTTTATAAAATGTGCATCTTAAGGAGACATACTGACATTTCTCAGTAAGTATTAATCTGAAGTTTGAATCAAACAGATAAGATTTTATTATTTTTAATAGCAAAACCTCTAGCTTTCCTTCCAGTATATTAGGTTTTACTTAAGCTGCCTGATCACTTAGGTTTGTCATTTCACTGTTCTGTTTGGTTTTCACGTCTTTGGGATGATAACACTAACTTGCAAGCTATACGATCCTTTCCTAGTCTAGATTCTTTAGTTTGGTATTGGTATATAGTTATTGTATATAGGATTATTTTTAGGATTAGGAAAAATATGACAGAAAACTCAAGAACTTATATCTCAGGAACTTTTAGAAGCTCAAAACTACAGTAGTGGGAACCTTTTAGAAGAGGTTTTTTTGGTTGTTTTTTTTCTTATTTGTTTGTTTTTGTTTTTGAGATAGTTCCACCATGTCTCCCTCAGTAGAGTGCTGGGGCGTCCCACCTCACAGCAGCCTCAAACTCTTGGGCTTAAGCGATTCTCTTGCCTTAGCCTCCCAAGTAGCTGGGACTACAGGCGCCCGCCACAACACCTGGCTATTTTTTGGTTGTAGTTGTCATTGTTGTTTAGCGGGCCAGGGTCGGGTTTGAACCCACCACCCTTGGTGCATGTGGCCGGCACTGTAACCACTGTGCTATGGGCACCAAGCAGAAGGAGTTTTTACCTTATGTTAAGTATATATTTCTTCAAATAAGAAGCCTTGCCTAGCAGACTCGTTTTGACAAGTCAATTGAAGTAAATTTCTGAAAGATAATATTTAGAATGCCGTTGGTATTTTAAAAATGATTTTAAATCTGAATTTGAAAGGAAACTTTTTAAGACCTAGATGTAGCAGAAGAGAAATAATTTGGTTATTCCTATTCCAGATGTCCCTAATTACTAATTACTAAGATTACTAAGTAATCTGATTACTTTAGTGACTGTAAGATTTTTTATTTCTAAGCAACCTAGCAGACTAAGATTTTAAACCACATTGGTTTATCTACCTAGGTGTTTAAATCAGTTGTCAATATTCTAGAGAAGAGTCACGGTGTTTGGTCTGGGAGTTGGTATTTAGGTAACTGCACTAACACTGGCAGTCATGTTCTTTTGAGCATTTAGATTATTGGCTATCCAGGTTGTTCCACAAAGTCTCTTTTTCTTCCTTTCTGTCTTCAAGATCTGTAAGTACTGGACTAATTGCCATTAAATTTGGGAGCTTTACATATGCCACAACTGAAAAGGTCAGAAGAAGGTAAGTCTTGATTCTTGTTTGGATGAAGTGTTGCTACATGTCACATGTGTGTGTTTAGGAAATAGAATGATGGTGTTTATGGGTAAAAGGGCTCTGTCACTTCCAACAGAGGGGGCAGGATTTTTTTGTATATGTTATAGTTCCTAGAGAATGATTGAGTCATAAGTGATATATAGAACCTTACTGCCCTGCTGGAGTTTACATAACATGGTTCTGTAATTAATATTTCTGAGCACTGGCTTGGCGCCCGTAGCACAGTGGTTACGATACCAGCAGCATACACTGAGGGTGCTGGGTTTGAACCTGGCCTGGGCCAGCTAAACAACTGCAA
>CAUYTI010027624.1:0-10199 GCA_963575145.1 Galago senegalensis
AAACACCTCTAGTATACTAGTTTTTGGTTTTTTTGAGACAGAGAGCCTCAAGCTGTCCCCCTGGGTAGAGTGCCGTGGCATTACAGCTCACAGCAACCTCCAACTCCTGGGCTCAAGTGAGTCTCTTGCCTCCACCTCCCAAGTAGCTGGGACCACAGGTGCCGCCACAACGCCCAGCTATTTTTTTGGTTGCAGCCGTCATTGTTGTTTGGTGGGTCTGGGCTGGGGACTCGAACCCACTACCTTAGGTGTACGTGGCTGGCGCCTTAGCCGCTTGAGCTATAGGCACCGAGCCTGCTTTTTTTTTTTTTTTTTTTTTGAGACAGAGCCTCAAACTGTCCCCCTGGGTAGAGTGCTGTGGCTTCACTGCTCACAGCAACCTCCAACTCCTGGGCTCAAGCGAGTCTCCTGTCTCAGCCTCCCAAGTAGCTGGGACCACAGGTGCCCGCCACAACGCCCGGCTATTTTTTGGTTGCAGCCATTATTGTTGTTTGGCGGGCCTGGGCTGGATTTGAACCCGCCACCTTAGGTGTATGTGGCTGGCGCCTTAGCTGCTTGAGCCACAGGCGCGGAGCCTACTTGTTTTTTTAACAACTAGAAGTTATTAACACAATTAGAAGTCAGCTAGCACCATGCCCTGAATTGAGCCCATGGATCTTCTGTCTTGCTCAGTTGTTCCATTTGAATCAAGCACTATGGAATCTCTTCAAGGGTGGTATCTACAAATATGCTACACTTTTATTATCTAATCCTATTTTTGTTTTGTAGCATATGATTTGCTGCTGTATTTGTGTCTATATAATGATAAATAACATTACATAGGATTCTATTCTAAAGTCAGTTTCTAAATCCACAAACCCATCCTCCAAAAGTCTCTGTTACTTGTGTTGGGTTAGGTTATACATTATCATCAAACAGTGAGGTGGCCTCAAAATTAATTCCATTTTCTCCTTGTTAATTTTGCTTAGGAAATATTTAACTATTCCTGAAAACTTGAGGATATGATTTTTTTCCATTACATTTTGTTCTTTATACAGATTTCATAAAGACTCCAAGTTCAGAGCTCCAATTTTCTTGTTATGATTTCTTTTTGCATGTAGTACAATTCAATTCTGATTATTATTTTATTTGAAGGTAACCAAAGGAACTTCAAGATTATGCAAATGAGATAATACTATCTAATATCTCTACCTGTTTTATCTGCCTATATGCTAGAGTCCTGCTAATGTGCTTAAAGAGTTGGATTAAAGGTTGCAGATTTTCTGGAAGATTATGTCCTGGGTAAACACTGCCCATTTGAGTCAGTGCTATGTAAATAGGCTACTGACCTAAGATAACTTTCTTCTTTTAAATATTTGCAAAATAAAGCCAACTTTGTAAATGCAGACTAAAAGTTAGTTTTATCCAAAAGTCTTTCTGAGGACTATAGACTGAGGCCTCTGGCCCGGGAGCAGCCCTTTAGAGAGGTTCTGTCAGGCAGCTCCAACATGGTCATTTCTGTTTATGGTTTATGTACAGGTGGTGAGGGGTCAGCACCTGCAAAGTCACATGTAAGTTTGGGTGCGAGAGTTCATCTGGTTCTAGCTTCCAGAAGCATAACCACTCACCCTGTCGGATTTGTGATTAGGAAAAGGCAAAGACTTGGGTCATTTAGGCAAGAGATGTGGGGACAGAACAGAACTCTATTCTGTTCTGTCTTTAGAGAAGTTTTCTGGAGAGCTTCACATTATCACAGAATCAGGGGCTTTGTGACATTCTGCTGGCAAGCAGAAAGGAGTAAACCTGGCTTCCTACGTTGCTACTTTTGTCTCACATAAGGAAATTTTCTCCTGGGAAGAGTAGGTTAATATGCAGCCAAATTTTTAATTTATGCTGGGCAAGAGAGGAAGAGAGCTAACTCCATTTCTGCTATTTGCTTGTTGAATCTTTTTTTTTTTTTAGGACAGGGTCTCACTCTATAGGCTGGAATATAGTGGTGTAATCTTAGCTTACTGTAACCTCATACTCCTGGGCTCAAACTATCCTCCTGGCTCAACCTCCCAAGTAGCTAGGACTACAGGCATCTGCCACCAGGCCAAGGTTAATTTTTAAGTTTTTCATAGATAGGGTCTTGCCATGCTGCCCAGCCTGGTCTCAAACACCTGGGCTTGACTGCTTGCTATTTTTACACTGCTCTGCTTTTGCCCATGCTGCTCCTTCCTGGTAGCCCTTTTCTGTATCACCTGCAATACTTCATTGCCCTCATTCATTTACTATCTGCAAACCCTTAAAGAATAATGACTTCGCCTTTTATACATTCACTTATTTATTTATTCAGTAAACTTTTAGCTGTGTGCCAGCTCTGCAGAATACAGAAGTAATAAACACAGACAAAAATCCCTATCCTCTTGGAATTTATATAGACCACATGTAATAACTGAGTAAAATATACTCAATGGTGGCCTGTGCTAAAGGAGTAGAATAGAGAGTGTGGATGTGAGGGTGGTGGTAATTCTTGACAGGCTAGTGAAGGATGTTTGAGTAAAGACCTGAAAGATGTGGGGGCAAACTCTGTGGGTATCTGGGGGGTTGAGCATTCCAGAAAGGGGGAATGGTAAGTGCCAATGATATGGGAATTTCCTTGCTGGGTCCTTGGTCTTAGGAACCAAAGAATGAATTCACGGGCCATGATTTCATAGATAGATTTTGTTATAGATAAAAGAAGGAAGAAGGCAAAGCCTCCAGCACAGCGGAGGGGGCCCAGGTGGATTGCTGCCTTGGCTGTCTGTCTAGGGGAGTATACGCAGTTTCTAATCATATCTCCTTCCCTGCAGGCAGCGGGGTTTGGGGAAATGAAATGCACATTTAAAACCTATGTCATAGCCATTAGCACCAAAGACCTGTGGGGAGATGTTAATTTTAAAACTGCCATTGTAAAGGAACATGGTCCTGTTTTGGGCATCCCACTCTCCCTGGGGAGTGGTGGCTTAGATGGAACATTGATCAAACTGGTGTACTAGCCTGCTTAGGCCCAGAAAATGGCATTTGTGTCCAGCCAGGACAGGGTGAGGGAACCTGTATCACAAAGGCACTGGAATGGGAGAATCCTGGATTATGCCTGATGTGGGAAAGAGCCACAAGGAGGACTGCATGGCTGGAGAGGAGAGAGAGAGGGGAAGAATAATTTCATCATCCATTTTGGGTTCCTTGGGATCTGGTACTGTGTCTGAAACATATTAAGAATTAACATATTGGGCAGCACCTGTGGCTCAGAGGGTAGAGCACTGGCCCCATATACTGAGGGTGGCAGGTTTGAACCCAGCCCCAGCCAAACTGCAACAAAAAAATAGCTGGGTGTTGTGATGGGCGCCTGTAGTCCCAGCTACTTGGGAGGCTGACGCAAGAGAATCGCCTAAGCTCAAGAGCTGGAGGTTGCTATGAGCTGTGACATCACTGCACTCTACCAAGGGCGATAAAGTGAGGCTCTGTCTCAAAAAAAAAAAAAAAAACAAAACCAAAGAATTAACATATTTTGGGCAGCATCCATAGCTCAGTGGGTAGAGCACCAGCCACATACACTCAGGCTCTCAGGTTCTAACCCGGCTCGGGCCAGCTAAACAACAATGACAACTGCAACAAAAAAATAGTTGGACATTGTGGCGTGTGCCTATAGAACCAGCTACTGGAAAGGCTGAGGCAAGAGAATCACTTAAGCCCAAAAGTTTGAGGTTGCTTGTGGGCTGTGACACCATGACACTCTACCCAGGGTGACAGCTTAAGACTCTGTCTCAAAAAAAAAAAAAGTATTAACATATTTTGATGAATTCATGGATATTTTTGTGGTGATGTAAAAAATGCCCACATTTCACAAAACTGGAATTATACTAAATCTGGACCAGTTACTTTCGTAACAGCAAAAATCTTTTTTTCGTTGCTCTGACTTTGGTTGTGTCATTTACATACACGTAGATAGGACTTTTTTAATTTGGATTTTTATTAGTAGATCGGGATATCATGTTGGGAGTATTTCACAACAACATTCACATCTTTTTTTTCTTTGTGCTTCGGTTAAAATACTTCGAATTGTAGATTATTGTGAATATAAACAATGGAAAATTCTTTTTTTTTTTTTTGAGACAAAGCCTCAAGCTGTCACCCTGGGTAGAGTGCTGTGGTGTTACAGCCCACAGCAACCTCCAACTCCTGGGCTTAAGCGATTCTCCTGCCTCAGCCTCCCAAGTAGCTGGGACTACAGGCACCCACTACAACGCCTAGCTATTTTTTTGGTTGTAGTTGTCATTGTTGTTTGGCAGGCCCCGGCTGGATTCAAACCCTCCACCTCCAACTCTGGTGTATATGGCTGGTGCCTTAGCCGCTTAGTTACAGGTGCCAAGCCAATGGAAAATTCTAACAAACATTTTTGAGTAGTATTCTAACAGCATAACATTCAGATCTCCTAGCAAGGGTAACAGTACTTTTCAGAATCACTTAAAGAAATTGCCAGTGTAAGGACTTGTGTTGCTTCTAAATTTGACTTCTTAGCATAGTCATATTACCTCATCAATATTTATTTCATTTGAACGAATGATTCACTGTTAGCAGAAGATGGGGCTGTGTAGGCCATGGGCAACAGGGCGAGTGTCACAAGCAAGTATGATTAGCTGTCCACCGCTTCTCTCCTGCCTGCCCCTTTCTTTGGTCCACTTTCGACTCCATTTGTTAGCATTTCCTGCCATTGGTCAGTGGGTTTGTTTGAATAAATATTTTATCCACATTGATTATTAAACTTTAATTATTCTGGAAGAAAAATTACAATACTTTCTTCTGACTTGCTAATTTCTTGGCTGCTTTTTCTTGGTACATGAAAGTGTACCAAGAAATGTGAACACGTGGGGGTTCTCAACCTGTGGGTCGTGAGCCACAGGAACTCTGTTAAAGGATTGTGGCATTGGAAGGTTGAGGGACTGCCTTAGAGGTAAGGGACACCAATCCCCAAGCTGTTGAAAATAACTTCAACTTTTGAAAATGGTTGAAAAGAACTTAATAACTTTTGACTTAATTACTAATCGTCTACGGTTGATTGTGAACTTCACCAATAACATCAACAGGCAATTAACACATATTTCGTACAGAGCATGTATCATATACTGTCTTTTTACAATAATCCAGAGAAAAGACAATGTTCAGAAAATCATAGGGAAGAGCAAATACAGTTACAGTGTTATAATGTATTTATCAACACAGCGTGTTTGCGTTGTCTATTTATAAGACCAACTGTCTGAAATGGCAGGCAACAGCAGCTGTCGACCTCAGTCTACGGTAATATTGAGGAGTTCAGTGTTTCCTGATACATACTGAACGTACAGATCAAGAAACGTCATGTAATGTCATGACTTTTCTGTTTCTTGGGGGCACTTCCAGCATCACTGGTGGCACTTCATATAGGTCCCATGGTGTTCAACTCAAGGTTTATGGTACTGCACTGAATACAGTGAAAAAATCCGTGAGAACCTTTAGAAATCTCTTTGTAGTGCAACTTACCAAAGAGATGAGCGGCTAAGGTGGAGATGATTAGCATCACCTGGGTTTTAAGTGGATACACACAACACTGGAGGTCACCACAATAGCAATAGGAGGTGACTCCAATATTACACAAGCACCATCAATTTATACTACCATCAATTTCATGCAGTTCTGATTTAATCCTGCATCTTTGCCTTTGTTGATCTTTTCTCAACCGCAAACAGCTGAATGTATGGTCTCTGTTTGTATGTTTTGATACATTTTAAATTTTTATAATAAATTTGTGTATACTTTATGGTAGTCAATGAGAAAATAGACTACTACTTACATATATTTTATGCATTCATGATATGCCTAACGCTTTCTTAATTTTTTAGTATTTCTAGGATACGTGGTTTGTGATTTTCTTCAAATTGTCACAAGTCTCCAGAAACTTTTCCAATATATTTATTGGAAAAAATCCCTATATGAGTGGTCCCATGCAGTTCAAACCTGTGTTGTTCAAGGGCCAACTGTACTACTACCTTTTCCAAGAAATGCCTAAACGGAAACACTAATTGTAAAAGATCTATCTTCTCAAGTTTTGGGCTTTTAATAGAATGGTCAAGAAATAAAACATTCTCAAGTGTCAATTCTTTACAGCCAGAGACCTCTAGGAACACATCCGTGGCTAAATCAAGTTGGAGTTATTACTGGATTCATGTAGGAAGAACATATACCTTGGAGAACCAAGGGCTGTCTGAGTAACCGGGTGTTAAGAAAGAGCCTATCGTGGCATTTGGGCTTTGGTTGGTGGTTCGAAGGATGGTCTAAGGAAGCAAGAATGTGCTCTAGGTTAGACACAGTCAGAAACCTGGAGCTGTTCTATGACTGGGCATCTTGAGCTTAGCCATAGAAGAGACTAGCATGAGAATAAAGCTGTAACTGATAAAGAAGACGCAGTCATTCATTTCGGCCAAGAGAAAGGGTGTATTTTAAAGGGTATTTTAAAGTTGGCAGAGGGACTTTATTTTTGCCTGTGTTTTGACATACTTAACGAAGTGCTTTGCTTTATAGCATTTTATCATGGTTTCAGAGTGATCCTGCCTGAGGCTGGAATTTTGTGAAATTATTTCTATCTTAATAGGAGAGTAACAAGACATAGCACTGAGTGCCAGGTCAGCTTCTCAATGTTAGGGGCTTCTTTTTTTCTTTCTCACGTGTTATTTTTAAACCTTTCATTTAAACATAGTGTACATACAGAAAAGTACATAAATTTTCAGTGAATTTTTATAATGTGAACTAGTGTAAACCAGTGTTCAGCTTAAGAAACAATATTACCCTAAGGCGCCAGCCACATACACCTAAGGTGGTGGGTTCGAATCCAGCCTGGGCCCACCAAACAACAATGATGGCTGCAACCAAAAAATGGCCAGGCATTGTGGTGGGTGCCTGTAGTCCCAGCTACTTGGGAGGCTGAGGCAGGAGACTCGCTTGAGCCCAGAAGTTGGAGGTTGCTGTGAGCTGTGATGCCATAGCACTCTATCCAGGGGGATAGCTTGAGGCTCCGTCTCAAAAAAAAAAAAAAGAAACAATATTACCAGTATTCAGAAGTCCCTATGAGGCCCCCTTGAACTCACTAAGCCAGGGCTAACCACTATCCTGACTGCTAATATGACTGATTAGTTTGGCCTGATTTTGAACTTTGCACAGAAAAAAATAAAAAATTATGGAAGCACGCAGTATGTATTTTTTTGGGTACAAGCTTCCTAGGCTCAGTATTACATTTATCAGATTCATTCATGTTTATCTGTGTCATTTAAATTAGTTCATGACTAGTCTCTCTCACCTTTTCTCCTTCATGAGAGGGACCTGCTCCCAGTGCTCTTTCAAAGTGCTCTAAACTTTCTCTTTGTTCTTCCTAAATAAAATCTCAATTTGTTACCCTGAAACTTGTGTAGGTCATGTTTACCTTCTACCCACACTACCTGAGCCACTCCAGTTTTATTTTCAGTTTCCTCTTACTGTTGCTTTCAATTACTGCCATGCCTCAGATGAACTTTCTAGTTTAGCTGAGTAATCACACCAGCTCGACTGGGTTTGGGGAACCAGGACCCCCACCCCCCAACATCTCTTCTGGTTCCATGAAATCCTGCAAGAAAACCTCAGCTTTTTTCCCAAGACAGAAGCCCCAGGAAAAAGACTCCCAGAGGACCCCTGTGTTCCCCACATTTTACATCAGGTCCCAGGTAAGATGACAAGAGCATCTGTGTCTGCTGAGTGCAGCCCTAGTGTGCCAGTATTTTGTTCATCCCCTCACTCAGGTGTGTTCACAAAAGTGTGAGGGTGAAAAGACCAGTAGATGCTCCCAGGATAAGAAAGGAATTTCTCTAGACAAAGTTAGGAATATAAAAGCATGGTGTTTCTTTTACTTTCCAGAAGGAGAGCAGGGAGGCCATATGGCATCCCAGAAAGTGAACAGAGAGGCCACATGGCTTCCTGGAAGGGGAACATGGAGGATCCAACATGGATCCTGGAGGGGGATGTGGAAGGTGCTAGCATGGAGGATCCAATTTGGTGGATCCAACATGGCTCCTGGAGGGAAGAGGGAGGCTAGTGTAGAGCAGCCACTGGAGTTCACAGAATGCTGTAGAGCCAGTTTGTCCACTTTTCCTTTGGCGATTGATTTCTTTTGGAGTGTTTATTGAAAATTGAAGGTTAATGATTACTCTGTAAAGGTCGATCTTCCCCACTATGGTTAATCAACCCCAAAGTGTAGTTAATAGTTCAGACATAGCATTATTGGAAGGAGAGAAGGGAATAAGAAGCTAATTGAAACTAATTGAAGCTAATAAGAAGCTAAGTCTCAATCCTGATGGAACTCCAAACCATGAGCCACTGTTTTCCTTTTGTGTCATCCCGGAGGAGATTGCCCTGCTTTTTCAACTTTTTGCCACAAGCAACATAATTTGTCTAGAGACCTCTCCACTTTTGGGGCTTTGGGAACCTTTTTCTGATACCTCAGTCTTTGTAATAACTCTGCTTTTATGGGATGGCTTTATCCCCTGAACACTATAGGAGGCAAGAGAGCTGTATAAAAGGATTTCATTAATGTTCTTAAGGGACCCATTATGTCCTCAGGCCAGCCCCCACTTCTTTGCAAATTAGAGGCACGTTCTTTGTGGACACCTCTATAGGTTCAAGAGGACTGGGAGGCAATCATAGCAAGAGACTTGCAAGAGGCAAGGAGGAGAGTCTACTCCCCACAGAGTGAGGTGTGGGGAGTAAGAAGGAGAAAGAAAGATCTGGTCCCAGGGCAGTACCACGGGGTGCCGATCCTGGCAGCCTTCATAAGGGAATGTGGTGGTCCTGTACAACATTCCTTGTAAAAAATTAATTGGTTTTAGGTAACCTCTCCTGGAATACCACGCAGAACCTTGGAGGGAGGTTTGGTTTACCAGATGGGGATGCCTGCCTGGGGTTGTGAAGGTACCCTATACCTGAGAGATGCCGGGGTGGCTGGAGTGTTCTGTCTTTTCCCTCCCATAGAGAACTATGGGACAATAAGCCTTGATATCGGAGCTCACCCCTGGGATGTCTCTTAAAGAATTGGAAGACCCTTCGATATGACAGCCTCTGAAAGCATAAATTAATTTACTTTTGTAACACAGCCTGACCTCAATACCAGTTATCAGATGGGGAAGTCTGGCCCATAGATAGGAGTTTGAATTATAACACCACTTTACAGCTAAACCTCTTTTGTAGAAATGAGGGGAAGTGGTCAGAGGTACCCCATGTGCAAGCTTTTATGTACTTAAGAAATAATCCTTAGTATTGTGAGTGCTGTACAAAAAAATGTCAACTGGGAAGGAAGGGACTAGAAGGGAAATAGGCTGGGAAAACCACCAAATCTTCCCCCTTGGGTGGTTTTTTGGCACCACCTGCATATACTCCAGAAAAGAAAAACCCATTAGGGGGAGAGAAAGAGGGACCAAAAATGAAGGACTCCTGCAAGTTTATAGTTCAGGAAAGACCACGGCCTCCCTCCACTACCCCTTAGCCCCCAGGTTCAGGTACCTACCCTAGGGTTCTTCCTCTACATGAGGTAGCCTCCATAACAGACCGCAGGTTATAAAAGTGCGTGCTCCCTTTAGTTTGGCAGATTTAAAAAACTTGTAAAGAGAAAGTAGAACATTTTTCAGTGAATCCTGGGAAATTTATAAAGAAGTTTCAGCATTTGACTAACATCTTTTATTTAACTTGGAAGGATCCAGTGATTTTACTATCTTACTGTTATTGTTAGGTCCGAGAAAGCCTCCCAAATTAGCCCCAACCGATAAACTCAAGACACGCTCCGATGTAAAGGGCATAAGGTGAGGTTTATTTCAGACCAGTCTGGACCCGCCCAGCATGCAAGCCTGGGATGAGCCCCAAACTCGGGGTGAAGGCAGTTTTTATAGGGTACAGAAAGCAAAAAGGGGAAGAAGGGTACGAGTACACTTTTGATTGGTAGTTGGTGAGGTCACTAGTAAAGGAGGGTTTGCAATGATGGCTGATGATTTCACTAGTACAGGTGAGGGGGGATTTCTTAACCAGGGCTTGATTAAGTGGCTGGAGGGAAATTACCTGTCAGGGTAATAGAAACTTATTGTTTATTGCAGTAAGGTGACATAGTTAACAAGGAATTGGGGGCTTATTGCTCTGTTGCCCAAGGTGGC
>CAUYTI010027626.1:0-10709 GCA_963575145.1 Galago senegalensis
GGACAGGATTCTTGCCTTTAAAAGGCAAAAAATAGATAGTGGAACACAGACGTGTGAACAATATTAATATTTATACTTAATATTTCTCTACATAAATATTAAGTAGAGAAGCAAGCTACACAGTGCGGGAACACAGTGGAAGGAACAGCTGAATTTAAAAAGATCAAGAAAGGGTCTATCAGGTGTAGAACAGAAATGTCTTAACCCCGTAATTGGGTAAATGAGGTGAAGGCTATGTTAATTCGTAGGATGTAAGCGCTCCAATTTGTACAGATAGTCAACACATTGAATCCCATAATGGCATAAATGTATTCATGATGTATGTACAAATGGCCTAATAAAAAAAAAAAGAAGAAAGGATTCCAGATGATCTGATATCTAATCTATGCCTTTAAATACATGGGCATTGGACAGAGAGGAAAGAGGGCGGGGTTCCCAGGCTCTGAGAAGGGCAGGTGCAGAGACATAGAGACTGAAAAGGTAATAAAGAGGCTGAGTGATCTCCAAGGAGTAGCCTCAGAAGTCGACTTACCGCTTCTGTACTGAACAGCAACAGCAGCAACAGAAAATCGACTGGATGGTGTTATCTGAAAAGCAGATCATGACCAACTGTTAGGAAGCCACGAGTCCATGACCACAGATGGGTGCTGCTATGCCCAGTGGAGAGGCGGTAGGGCAGGGGGGATAGGAACTATTACAAAGCATATGGAAGTCTGGACCATGCCCCTCCCTTCACCAGAGGAAGGTGAAAAGCTGTCACTAAGACAGAGTGTGGTTTCCCCTGTCAGGCTCTTCTGCCCTGGTCTGGTTTATGCATTTCCTCAGTCTGCGAGTGATAAATGACCAGTATATTCTGTTAATACTTTACGTTTGTTCAGGGCCAATGTTAGGTAACAAACGTGCAAAAGAAGGGAATTTCCCAAAAAATGATGCTCCCCTAGGAAATCTGTTAGCAAGGACTTTGAATTAGGTCCATCACATTTTTTAAAAAACTTAAGCATAAAAACCAGGCTTTCAATGTTTCTATGGATTGGGTACAAATATAAGCTGAATGTTTAAAGAAAGAGCTATTTAGTAAATTTGAGCCATGCTCACAGTTCCAGTGTTAATCTTTATTTGATCTAAGTTAGATGATTTGCCTTATTTAAACAGCACAAATAAATGTTGAATTTTAAAAGAATATTTTATTTTCATAGAACCTACACTTCCTAATCAGCGACTACTCATGTTGACTCCTAAAAATAAAGCATTGTTGAGGCAGCAGAGTTTATTAGGGATCAGCATTAGTTAACAGGGCATGGTGGCTCACTCCACCTGTATTCCTAACACTCTGGAAGGCCAAGGCAGGTGGATCACCTGAGCTCAGGGGGTTGAGACTAACCTGAGAAGAGCAAGACCCCATCTCTACTAAAAATAGAAAAACTAGCCAGGTGTTGTGATGTGCGCCTGTAGTAGGCAAGAGAATCTCACTTAAGCCCAAGAGTTTGAGTTTGCCGTGAGCTATGATGATGCCATGGCACTCTACTCAGGACGACACAGTGAGACTCCATCTCAAAAAAGAAAGAAAAAGATGAGCATTAGTTCTGAGATGAGACCAACCTGTGTATCAATTTTAGCCACATACGTGACTACATCTCAGATAAGTCCCTCAAATGTTCTTAGTTTCCCCTGTATTAGGCTATTAAGTGCAAAATGTCTGGTACCCTTAATACTGAAGTTTGACAGTTGCCATTTCTGACATTTCTTGTTTTATTTTGATGGGGGAAGGTACATCTTCATTCTTTCAAATGCATGTTTTGGCTTGTGATTATCTTTTAAATTTTTTTTAGTGCAATTTTTCTGAAACCATGGACAATTCAAAAATTCATGCAGATTTCAAACATGAGCTCCATCAGGGGACCAGTGCAGCGGAGACAGCTCAAAATACCAACGGAGTGTTTGGGAAGCATGTGGCTAATGAACGCATAGCACATCGATGGTTTGAGTTCCAGTCTGGTGATTTTCATCTTGAAAATGACCCACATGGGCGCCCTGAGACCAAGATGGATAATGATGAGCTGAAAACTGTAGCAGAGGCGAACCCTTCTCAGAATCCACATGAACTAGCAGCAAGGTCTCATGTCACTGTTCCAACAATATTGGACCATTTGAAACAAATCAGCAATGGGTTCCATGTGAATTAAACAAGCGTCAGAAAAGAAATTGTCTCGAAGCTGCCTTTCTTTGCTAGCACGACATAAAGGTGACTCATTTCTACATCATATTGTTATGTGTGACGAAAGATGGATTTTTGACAATTGCAAGTGTTTAGTGCTGTTGATAACAAAATGCCCAAACACCGTCCAAAACTGAAAACTCATCAAGAAAAGCTCATGGAGGCTCAGCGCCTGTGGCTCAAGCAGCTAAGGCGCCAGCCACATACACCTGAGCTGGCGGGTTTGAATCCAGCCTGGGCCTGCCAAACAACAATGACGGCTGCAACCGAAAAAAATAGCCGGGTGTTGTGGCGGGCGCCTGTGGTCCCAGCTACTTGGGAGGCTGAGGCAGGAGAATTGCTTGAGCCCAGGAGTTGGAGGTTGCTGTGAGCTGTAATGCAACGGCACTCTACCCAGGGGGACAGCTTGAGGCTCTGTCTCAAAAAAAAAAAAAAGAAAGAAAGAAAGAACGAAAAGCTCATGGTGTCTGCACAGTGGTCCAGTGCTGGTGTCATCCACTAGCTTCATGAAACCTGGTCAATCGATTACAGCAGCTGTTTACCGGAACCAAATGGACAGCATGATCAGATTGCTTGCAATTAAGCAGCCAAGACTGGTCAACAGGGACAGGCCAACGGGCCTGCAAGACAACACTGGACCACATGCCACACAGACAGCACTGCTCAAACCACAGCGGCTGGACTTGGAAACTTTCTGTCATCCGCCATCTTCACCAGACCTGGCACCAACTGACCGCCACTTCTTCCAGGCTTTGGACCACTTCTTGCAAGGAAGAATATTTAATTCTTAACAACCTATGGGAAACACCTTTGCAATTTCATCACCACTTGCTCTCCAGGCTTCTTTGCTGCTGGCATGAAGATGACAGTTAAGCTACAGTTAAGATGACACAAGTGTCGATAGTTTTAGGCACATGCTTTGATTAATTGTACCACTTCTTGTTTGTGATATAATAAATAAAATTTTGATTTGAAATAGGAGATTTCACATTTAATGACCTAATAGTACCCGTTCCCTTTGAGAAGCATTATGAGGCCGTGTTGAATCTCTAGCTTTGTAACTGAGTAAACTGCTTCAATGGTCTGTGCTTCAGTTACAGGAAACCTCTCATGTAAGGGGATCATGAGGACTAACTGGACTGATTCATGTCAAACACCTAGAACAATGACAGGTAGACAGTAAGAGGGCAATTGAAAAGACCTATTATGATGGATTGTTGTACGAATTAAACCGGATGTTATCTTTAGAGTCCCTGGAACGTAGAAGGAAATATTGTAAGTCAGGATCCCAACAAAAATCAGAAAGCGCATTCAACCTGGGGTAAGTTGAGAAGCGTTTATTTGTAAGAGGAAGTGATTATAGAGTGATAAGCAGACTGTAGTGATACTACAAGGACAAGAGAAGCTCAGAAAGAAGCTGTCAACACCCATAGTCAAACCGTGATGAGGGGAGGGAAGGTTCCAGAACTTGGATTGACAGGGAGCCTGCAGGACAGGCCACCTTGAAAGGACCAGTAATCACCTATCGGGAGCCGTAGACAACCTAAGGAGACTCCACAGCAAGATTAGGAGGAAAATAGCCTCTTTCTTCACTCTGCTCCCTCCCTCCCAGCTGAGCAATCCATTGGCCCAACCAATCAAAGCCAGATGCGATCCATTGGCCCAACCAGTCAGAGCCAGATGTGATCCATTGGCCCAACCAATCAGAGCCAGATGTGATCCATTGGTCCAACCAATCAAAGCCAGATGTGATCCATTGGCCCAGCCAATCATGAAATCCACACAGGGGCAAAGAGCAGGCTGCACAAAGGTGCACAACGGACCTGTGGGGAGGGGCAGACACAAGACACTGGACACAGTCCACCCCTCAGGGTCCACTCTTGTCTTTCACCTGAGTAAAAACTTTATGTTCCCAGAACAGGGGAGACCCCTGGTCCCATCAGCTACCATATTATTCAAAGTGATGTTAGTCTGGTCACACTTCCACCTGAAACCGAACACACAAATCCCCATCAGAACTCTGTCAGGTGGAGAAGGAAATGGGGAGCAAAGAAGAGTAACAGTCAAGAGCTGCTGCCATCCCCACCTCCGTAGCTACCCCAGATCACAGGCGTCCTCTTCCGTCACCCATTCCACACTCTCCCTTGCCACTGTCAGAACGTGGCTGAGGGAGGTTCCCAAATATTCATTCTCGCAGGATTTAGGTCTCTGGTTAGTGTTGTCTTTGTGAGGGTTACCACAGTTTCCCATTGACCAGGACTATTCAGAATATCAAGAAGGGAGGCTAGTGCATTCCATTCCCTACATTCCAAACAAAACTCTCTTTGTCCTCCTTGTAAAGCACTCAACCCAAGTCCCTCCTGGTAACCAGGAGAATCACCCCAGCCACACTGACCCTCTCAGTGCCTATCAATTAGGTGATACAAGGAATCCCACAATGGCCAGAAGGCAGTCTCAGCTTCCATTATTCATCAAAAAAAGCATTTTTCTCTTTGGCAATGGACCCTCCAAATGCACCAACCCACGGTGACAGGGAAAGTGAACAACTATATTCCAGTGGGTTATTAGATGAAATGGTGAGAGGGGCACACCAATCTTTGCTGCTTGGTTCTCAGACTTATGTATCCTAGCTTTGGGAAGATAAAACCATATCGGCTGCTGGTTTAAGACATTTATTGTATCCTATAGGACACTACCCAAACTGCAAGAGGTTGACTTCCAGACATGATAGTAATTGTGCCTTTAGAAGGCCATTCTTCTGTTTTTTGGAGTAAGGGAGCACAAAGTGAGGTGCTCAGGGACCATTGTGCAGGTGCCAACAAGACTAAGAAAAGGCTGACTCACACTACAGAGTGGGTCACCTTGTCAATGCCTGGTTATGTCTTCCCGTTCTGTCCCCTCCCAGAGTTTCAGCCACATTTCTCTCCCCCAGATCTTGTTCTTTCCAAGTTCCCTGTTAGCAGGCCAACATTTTTATCACTGGCAGTAAATCGGTGTAGATCAATGCCTCAGTCCCTGTCTCCCCCAGTGAAGTGAAAAAACAGAATATTTCCTCAAGTTCTGGGTGGACTCTATTTCAACACTGTCCATCAGGCTACCTATGAACAGCACAAGGGCTGTTTCCCATTGGTGCACACTCAGGTCCATCTGTAAAATAGGCCAGAGCATTTTCCTTCATTAGCTGATGAAGAACTACCCATTAGGTCACTGGTGGGAGTTGAAGAAGTAGAAAGAGCAGGTACAACATGAATTTAAGTTACTTGCTTATGAAGCTTTCTTGAACCTTCTAGATTTCCTAGGGCCCAGACTAGGATAGATCACTGCTACACATACCCAACTCCATAGTTCGTTGAATGAGATAACGAATGAGGTAGGCAGTTTGGATCAGATATGTATTTGATGATCCATGGTCAAGCACTCAGACTTCACCAGGAGTAAGCCAGGAGCTACCTTTCAAGTGAAAGTACTGGCACTGGGTCAAGGCATTACTCAAAATTCCTGGGGGTTATTGCTATGGGACTGCCTAGAAGCTCCATACTGCCAGCATCTTGTCCTCTCTCTCCCTTTTATTTCAGGCCAAATGATAATTTAAGTAACTGACAGTTGAGTTATTTCTCCCAGCAAAGAGGATATCCCTTGACCTCTAAACACATGATTTAATAAATCCCAGATCCAACTTTCCCTAGAGCCCCTTCTGAAACCAACTACTGTCTCAAGCAGGATGACAACAGAAAACATAACATACACAGAGTAATTTTTTAAAGAGTTATTTATAAAGGGACTAGGTAAGAATTGGGGTAAGGGAACCACGAAGGATGTGCAGGAACCTTGTTCTAATGATAGAAGAACTGTACCCATCTCTGGGGCCCAAGGCCCAAGAGGAGAGAGATAGTCAGTAGACCAGCGATCCCCTTGGGATGGCAGTCATCTTCCGCTGAGAGGCAGGCAGCTCATGGCCACTCCTCCCAGGCATCCCATGGGTGTGATCCAGCCAGAGATGAACGGGGTTAGAAGATTGTTGAACTAACCCTACAACCAGGATAGAGTGTCGGGTGGAATGAATACCAGGAGATGGGGACCCATGTTAGATGTTGAGGACTAAATCTAATCCCTACAGGGAGCCTTTCCAGGGTAGAATAGGGTGGAGAAGAGTAAAGCTGCCCAGCACCATAGCCAATACATACTCAAATTAGTTCTTTTCCTTTCAGAGAAGTTGATCTCCCAATCCCACAATCATGCATCACTTACTTGCCTTGCTCTGATTTGGACATCACCATTGTCCAACTGCTGAGCCACGGACACATTGGTGGTCCAGTGGTAAACTTCCTATTTCTACCCGGGACACATAGTTCAAGTTCAAACCCAGGCAAGGACTCATCTTTGCTCTGGCTGCTGTTTAACCCTCACCCCTGATTTAATAACTTCCTCTCTCTTTGCACGCAGGAACCACTTATTTCCTAAGGTGTACCCAAAAGCTTATTTGTGGAGACAAAAATAAAATGAATTATTGATTCCCAACAGTCTACTCTATCTAATGCTGCTCAGTTTTTGTTCATTTTTATCTGGTGTGTCTGCATGGGCAAATTGCCAAAAAAGGAAAGAAAAAAGAAAAGGAAAAAAAACCCCACTCCTCAGAAACAGGGCAAATCAGCACTTGACGGCCGGGGAGTCAGTTTAATTTACGTCCTTACCAATTAATTCCAATGTTGTTTTAGAGCCCCATAGAGATCTGTATTTATGCAGGCCAGGGGATGCAAAATTAAATGTAGGTTACATAAATGAGTGAAGTGGGTCAGAACAGAAAGTAGATTGTGGCAAAAATGCTGTGCTCATGTGCCCTCAATGAATCCCCAACAATAGAAAATTAAAAAAAAAAATTCCCTTCTCCTCTATCTCTGCTATTTCACTCTTTACTTGATCATTCCCATCAGCACACAATCTGTTACTTCAGCACTTACAAACACAACGAACTTCTCACGACCTTACTTCTCCCGTCAACATTGCTCCCTGTTTACTGTAAAATCAAGGAGTGAGCAGTTCTTACTTGCTGCCTCCAGCCGCCCTCTTCTATGTTCTCCTGATCCATTACAGTCAGGCTGTTGTCCCTCCCACTTCTAGGAAAACTGCTCTCTTTTTATTTTTTTCCTTTTTTTCCTCAAGTTAATGTGAGCGTACAAACAACTAGGTTACATATTTGCATTTGTTAGAGTCCCTGTTGTAGTCAGGTCCTGTACCCAAAGGTGGGCCATGTCCCCTCACACTGTGCCCATTCAGTGGAGCACAGGAATCTCCTCCCTCTCGCCCTCTCCCTCCCTCATTCCTCCTCCACCAACTTGAGTTGAATTGAGTTTGTCTCCTGTGTGAGTGTGTATTAGATGGTCTGCTGGCTTCAGATTAGTATTGAGTACATTGGATATTTGCTTCTCTGTCCTTGTGATACTTTACTAAGAAGAATGTGTTTCAACTCCATCCAGGTTAATACAAAAGATGTAAAGTCTCCATCTTTTTCAAAAACCTGTTCTTGTTAAGGTCACCATTGCTAAATCCAATGGCCGATTGTAAGTCCTGGTCTATGGCTCTCTCAGCCACACTGGGTAGCATAAGCCCTTGCTTTTGCTCCTTATCAGCCTCTTGGCTGCTTCCTTCTCTAGCCCACCCCTGACCCCTTAGTGCCGGGATGGTCCCAAAGCTTTCAACGTCTTGTTTCTCTGTCTCATTCACCCTCTTGATTACCTCATCCCCTCTTATTGATTAAAATACATCAGCTAAGGCCACCGCCCAAACGTACACATCCAGCCCAGTTCTAATTAGCTCCGGACTCACCTCCCCAAATGCATGATCAAATTCTCTACCCTGATGTCTAGTAACACTTCGTGTTAACTGGAGATAGTATCTGAATGCCTCTTCCTCCTTTCCCAAACTGGCTCTATTCACCCTTTCCCATCTTATCCAAAGCAATTCCATCTTTCCTAGTGCTCAGACCAATCATCTTAAAGTCAACCCATGACTCCCTCCCCCCCCACCCCGCCTTACACTCTAGGCCAGTCTGTCAAGAAATCATGCTGACTGTGCCCTTCAAAAATACAGTCATCCCTCCCACCCATCCATATGGGTTGGTTCCAGGGCCAAAATCCACAGGTGCTGAAGTCGCTTATATAAAATGGCATAATAGTTGCATGCAACCTACACACATCCTCCTGTGTACTTTAAGTCATGTCTAGATTACGTGTAATACCACACAGTGTAAATAGCTGTTATACTGCATTGTTTAGGGAGTGCTGACAAGGAAATAAAAGTCTGTATCTGTTCAGTACAGACACAACCATCCCTTTTTTTCCCCACATAGTTTCCATCCATGATTGGTTGAACCCGTGGATACGGAGGAACAACTACATGTCCACGAGTTTCAGTTTGGGGAGATGACGACGTTCTAGAGGCAGATAGTAGCGATGGCTGTGCAACAATGAGACTGTACTTAATGCCACTGAACTGTACATTCCAATATTATTAAAATGGCAAATTTTGTGGTATGCATATTTCACCATGATTTAAAATATACACAGACCCGAGTGTGCACATACACAGAACCTTTGCCCTGCCCTATCTGTCACTACCAAAGTTAAGCCACTATCATCTCATCTTGTTTACACCAACAGCCTCCTAACTCCTTCCTGCTTCTGTCCTCCCCCACCCCGGGGCTCATTCTCAGCACAGCAACCAGAGTCATTAATTTAAAGCCTAAGTCGGATCTTGTTACTCCTTGTCTGAAAACCCTACAGTGGCTCCCTGTTTCCCTGAGGCTTAGAGCCACATTTCTCCCAAGAACCTGTAAGACCCTCCGTGATCTGGCCTCCTGTTGCCTCTTGTTTTCTCTGCAACACGCTTTGCTCACTTTGCTCCGGCCACACCCTCCGTGCTGGGGCGGAGACGCCTGCCCTGCCCTCTCCAGAAGCGCTTTGCTTTTGTTTTGCCTAGAGCACCATTCCCTCCAGACCTGCGTTCTTAACTTCCGCTAACCCCTGGAGCCCCACCGTCAATAAAGCACTCCCTGCTCTGTTATGACTGCCACCTGCACTTCTAACCTAGAGATTCTTTCCTCTACTTTTTCTTTCTTTTTCTCATGATATTCTTCACTTTCTAAAATACTAAGCAATTTACTTATCATGGTTTGTTTTATACCGTCTCCTTCTCTAGAATGTAAACAGGGATGTTTGTCTATTCAAAAGCAGTTCACAATTATTATATCCCAAGAGGCTACAACAGTTTTTGATGTATTACATACGCAGTAAATATTTGCCGAGTGGATGAGAAAATGAATGATCGAGTAGGTTTGAAAGAGCACCAAATTGCAGCCTCCTCGGAGCATCCACCTGTCTTGATTTAACCCTAATGAAAATAAGCAAACCAAATTTGGGAACAAAACAAATAGGTACAACAGAAAGCAGTGAACAGTAAGAGCTGAGAGGCAGCATTATATCGCAAAAGTCCTTAAAATAAGGGAAGATAAGAGCTTGCTTGTCAATGTATCAGGGAGTCTTAACTTCAGATGCTGAAGACGGAGAATGACTTGGCCACAGGCTGAGCAGAGCAAACTGTACTCAGCCTAGAAACCCTTAGAAGATGCTCCAGCAAGGTGAACTATGTCCATCTGTGGCCTCATGTGTTAATAGAAACTAAAATCTAATATCAAAGGTAAGAAATTATATAACGACCACTTTATTCCTCAATCGCTAGCATGTTATAATAAGTACTCTCTATTTTCCTACATGCTTGAAATATTTCTCAACTAAAATTCGTAAAGAAAAGGAAAATCAGAGAAAGACAAGTGGGCTTGCGATTAGATAATTCGGTACCCGTTCTGTGACTGACAGCTTTTTACGTGTACCAGATTTTTAGTGATCGATGCAAAAGGACTTTTATTTCTCTGATTCGGCCACTGTCCTACCTTTTCCTGAACCACAGTTGTCCTCCTTTCCCCAATCCCTAATAAGAAACAGGTGCTGTTGGTTTCTCCTTCCCACCGTCCCATCTCTTTATGAGTCCGCTGCAGAAAGTGTGAATCCTTCCTGAGCGTCCGTTTTTACATCCCATCCGCCATCAATTTGTTGAAATTATTTGGCTTTTTCCTTCTAATCCACTTTGCTAACAATTGAGTCTAAGCCCTCACACTTGTATTTCTGCATTAATTTGCTTCATCTTTACGATGAGCATAGGTGCCACTTTGCAGGTAGGAACACACACCACAGAGCGATTATTTCTTTCCTTTTTTTTGAGACAGAGCCTCAAGCTGTCCCCCTGGGTAGAGTGCTGTGGCATTACAGCTCACAGCAACCTCCAACTCCTGGGCTCAAGTGAGTCTCCTGCCTCAGCCTCCCAAGTAACTGGGACCACAGGCACCTGCCACAACGCCCAGCTATTTTTTTGGTTGCAGCTATCATTGTCGTTTGGTGGGTCCGGGCTGAATTCAAACCTGCCACCTTAGGTGTATGTGGCT
>CAUYTI010027627.1:0-27006 GCA_963575145.1 Galago senegalensis
TTTTTGGTTGCAGCCATCATTGTTGTTTGGTGGGCCCGGGCTGGATTCGAACCTGCCACATTATGTGTATGTGGCTGGCACCTTAGCCACTTGAGCCACAGGTGCTGAGCCTTAGGGAAGGGTTTTAAGCAGGAAATAGAATGGATTAGGTATTGAAGGATAGATAGGCAAATTTTAAGTAAGCAAAAACTGAGGATATTTCTTTTTTTAAAAATTTTGCTTTTATTTTATTTATTATTATTATTTTTTTTTATGGAGACAGAGACTCACTTTGTGTCCTTCAGTAGAGTACCATGGAATCACAGCTCACAGCAACCTCCGTCAACCTCTGGGTCCCTGGGTTTAAAGTGATTCTCTAGCCTCAGCTTCCCAAGTAGCCGGGACTACAGGTGCCTGCCAGAACGCCCGGCAATTTTTGGTAGAGACGGGGTCTCACTCTGGCTCTCTGGCTCATGCTGGTCTCGAATCTGAGCACAGGTAATCCACCTGCCTCGGCTTCCCACAGCGCTGGGACAACAGGTGTGAGCCCCCACGCCCAGCCCCAATATTTCTTTTTTTAAAAAAATTCCAATTAATATGAGGGTACTACAAAATTAGGTTGCATTGTTTGCATTTGTAAGTTAAAGTCTAAGTTTTAGTTCACACAAACATGGAACACTTCATGAATTTGTGTGTCATCCTCACACAGGGGCCATGCTAATCTTCTCTGTTATTGTTCTAATTTACGCGCTGCCAAAGTGAGCACAACTGAGGATATTTTATTGGTAGGAACAGGAGGGAGGCAGATTCAAGGTGGTTTTTGTGAAAAACATACTTTTTTAAATAAATTGAGAGATTGACTGCATAACATGTCTCACATGCTGCATCAGAACATCTGGTTAATATCTTGTAGAGTGAAGAGTAGGAAAAAAAAACTTAAACATTTCTTTTTAAATATGTTCAAGTTGAAAGTGTGGTAGATTTCACCTTTTGTCTTTCTGTGTTAATTCTTACCAATTAGTTTTTTGATTAGAGCTACAGTACCAGTTCACTTCTTCATGCAGTCGTATTAGCAGTACTGTTTAGCAGACTCTTGATTAAGACTTAGGGCTCTCACACTGTCATTACTCATTGAATTACAGAATCAAAGAATTTTAGAACTGTGGAAGACTGTAGAGATTGCTTAAACACCTCCGGTTAGATATAAATGAGATTAACCTGCATGCAGGAAAGATCCATTAGTATTAGTGGTATAACTGGTCTTACTACCTGGGTCTCCTGACTCCTAGTTCATTGCCTTGCTCACAGTATCACTCTTTCTAAACTGTATGAGGCTTGGTCTGGAAGTAGAAATCTTAAATTTTAAGACCTTACCAGATTGTTACTTCTTGCTCCATTTTCCCAGACAATTCAGTCATTTCCTCAAGAATGTGGAAAGGCAATGAGTTTTGAATTTTTTACTTTTTCATTTACTTGCTTTACCCTTGAGCAGCAACTTATTTAACCTATTTATATGTTATCTTATATATCAAATGGGGATAAGAATATTTAATAAGACCTTGTCAGTATTAAGTTAGATGACCTGTATAAAACCCTTTCCTCTGTGTTGGACATATTTTAAAAATTCAGTAAATGTTTTTCTTCTTTTACAACTAGAATACTTAGCACATTATATTACAGTTATTTATTTGTATGTGCCAGGTAGGATTCAGTAATTATACACATATAATTTTACTATGTTATTAGTAATTTGCTACTGAAACAAACATAGGACACTGCTTTATTTATTTATTTATTTATTTATTTTTTTGAGACAGAGTCTCAAGCTGTCACCTTGGATAGAGTGCTGTAGTATCACAGCTCACGGCAACCTCAAACTCTTGGGCTCAAGTGATTCTCTTGCCTCAGCCTCCCAAGTAGCTGAGACTACAGCCATCCACCACAATGTCTGGCTATTTTTTTTGTTGCAGTTGTCTTGGTTGTTTTAACGGCCCTGGGCACTATTTTAGTAGATAGTTCATTCATCTGTCAGAGATGAATTGAGTGACTAGTGTTTTTTGTTGTTGTTGTTGCTGTTGTTTTAAGAGTTTTGGCCTTGGGTAGAGTGCTGTGGTGTCATAGCTCACAGCAAACTCCAACTCGAGCTCAAGCCATCCTCTTGCCTCCATTTTTTCTATTTTCAGTAGAGACAGGGTCTCACTTTTGCTCAGTCTGGTCTCGAACTTGTGAACTCAAGCAATCCACCCGCCTCGGCCTCCCAGAGTGCTAAGATTATAGGCGTGAGCTTATGTTCGTTTTTTAAAACTGATAATTCTGTAATCTAACTTTTTACTTGCTATATTGTTGATAGTTATCTGAGACCTTGTTTTGTTAAAAATTTTACTATAATTTTGGAAGAAAACTATTGATTGCATCATTTGGTTCCTGGTGTCTGTTCTTGATTATTTCTGTGTTTGCCTTGCAGAGCTCTGAGGAACAAGAGTGCAGTGATGAAGCTTCTCAGGAAGATGAGGGGTTTATGGGCATGTCTCCTCTCTTACAAGCCCATCATGCTATGGAAAGAATGGAGGAGTTTGTCTGTAAGGTAAGATTGCAATTTCTTACCATGTTTGTGCTATATTATTTAACCCTTCCTAAACAGAAACCTTTAAGGAGAGTGGGAGTACCTTAGCCTTTGGTTGGCTTTGGGGAAAATATGTGGCAAAATAGGATGGAGGCAGTCTCATGACTTTAACCTGGTCAAGACACAAGACATTTGTTTGCTTGTAATAGCTATAGTAAAATTCTAATCAAACTGGAATATCGAATTGGGAAACAAACCTACTGATACAGGTTAACAGGGTAAATGTCATACTGATAGTTTTGACAGGACAGGATGAAACAAAATTGGACGTGATTGGTGCCTGACCAGTCTTGAAGACAATAGTAGAACCTCTGTAAGTTGACCACCCAAGGGACTGTAACAAACTGGTCAATACATGGAGGTGGTCAACATAAGAAACTAGGCCTACTGTACTAACATGTACATGTCTGGTCCGTGAAAATTAGATCAACTTGAGGTGGTCAGTGTAGGGAGGTGGTTAATTATGGAGATTCTACTATATTAAAATACCATCCCCAAGTCCCTTGAATCTGTTCTGTTGTTTGCAGTGGCAAACGATCTATTCTTCCTAGGGATTCTGTGGGTAATAAAACTACTCTTGAGATAAAAATTTGCCAGTTTTCCTGCACATCTGCTATTTTCAGTACAGCTGGTATGTTTTCTATCTCTAAGATTTTTCTTCCAATTTGTTGTCTGATTCCCTAGGGTCTATTATGGAATTTTTTCCCCCTCAAATGGTAACTAGAATTGAGTTTGTTTGCTTAGAGAAATTTGAGACACTGATAGGTACTTAATTAATCAGATTAATAAGGGTCCTGACAGGTATGATCATAGCTAACATAAGTCAGTCAGTGTGTATGTGTATATAAATTCATTTATTTTATTTTTATTTTTTTTTGAGACAGAGCCTCAAGCTGTCCCCCTGGGTAGAGTGCTGTGGCATCACAGCTCACAGCAACCTCCAACTCCTGGGCTCAGGCGAGTCTCCTGCCTCAGCCTCCCAAGTAGCTGGGACTACAGGTGCCCGCCACAACGCCTGGCCATTTTTTGGTTGCAGCCATCATTGGCGGGCCCGGGCTGGGGATTCGAACCCGCCACCTTAGGTGTATGTGGCTGGTGCCTTAGCTGCTTGAGCCACAGGGCCGAGCCTATAAATTCATTTATTAAACATTTCTGGAGAATTCTTGATTATTTAGAGAGAAATTTTTGTGACATTTAGCTTTCCATGGGGTTTATGAAACCAAAACATTTTATGTACATGGTCTTAGATCCCAAAAGTTAAATTTGGGTTTTCTTAGGTTCATAGTGATGCTGGAAATAACTGGGGTCAGCTAACTTAGAATACTGTACTTTAGATTGAGGGATGAGAAGAGAACATTTTGATGTGAACATAGATGTTTTGACATTCCTTCCAAGACCAAGGGCCCAGTAGCGCTGGGGGCAGTGCATAAAACATTTGTGGGTCTAGAGTCCTAGAAATTTTAATCAGTGTTTAAAAATTGGTGAAGAAAAAGCCAAGCAAACAATAGATCCATTCTAATGGTTGCTATTGCAGAAGAATTAGTACAGAGGGATACAAATGATAGATTTTGATTTTCAATAAGCAAATTTGTTGTGAAGAAATCCCTCAAGGTGGAAAATTTAATTTCTGGTTCATTAGGGAATTTTAATAATTTGTAGATCGAGGGTACTGTATCTGACTTAAGTGCCTGTTTGTCTTCCCTTTCTGAACTCAGAGCTAATTTAACAGGTAATGGCAGAATAAATAAAGAGAGGCATTTGTTTGCTGCAAAGTATGATTTACTGAAGAAAAAATGAATGTGGCAAATATCCTCCAGCAGTTTGCTGGGAGAGAATTCTGGAAGAAGCATCCTGTTACAGGGTGTTCTCCAGTGCGGCTCTATTGCCTGCAGCAGTGCAACTGAGCGCACTTGAAAACCACCCATGTCTAGTGACATAAGAGTTCTGTTTCTTGGATTAGAAGCATGTAAACAGACAGTTTAAAATGAGTTGTATTGTGACCTTACTGGTGTACCTTACTTTTTGGAAAAGATTTTCTTATAGGAATGAGGGAAATAAGATAAGTCTTTAGAGTTTCCAAGTTTGGTCTTGGTCTCTCTTTTTTCTCAGACTTTAGTTTTTGCTATTTTATCAGCATAACCAGGCCATATGGGAATAGGAAGTGTGCCCAGGCAGGGTTTTTTTTTTTTGAGACGGTATCTCAAGTTGTCGCCCTTGGTAGAGTGCCGTGGCGTCACAGCTCTCAGCAACCTCAAACTCTTGGGCTTAAGCAATTCTCTTGCCCAGCCTCCCGAATAGCTGGGACTATAGGCACCCACCACAATGCCTGGCTATTTTTTTGTTGCAGTTGTCATTGTTCTTTAGCTGCCCCAAGCTGGATTCGAACCTGCCAGCCTCAGTGCATGTGCCTGGCACCGTAACCACTGTGCTATGGGCGCCAAGCCGCCCAGGTAGTTTTTTCAAAAATATTATTTTTGTTCATTTTGTGATTTAACATAAACCCAGTGGATCATTGCTAGGATGTTTGATGTAGATTGTGTCTTTGTCAATCTTATAAATAAATACATTTGGCTAAGTTGTGGTCCTATTCTTTTATTCCAGGAAGTAGAGGATGTCTGTTTGTATTGGCATTTAGCTGACTGTATGTGGCTTCAAGTTGAGAGTAAAGGTGCAATGTCTTTTGAATGCATCACTAATTGCAGTATAATCAGGACAGTATAGCTCCATGGCTCAGTATTTAGATCACTAGAATGTGTGTTTAAAAACAATGGGAAAAATCACTCTGATGTTATATGTGTACATAACTGGTAAGAAACCCAGCAGCATATTCTTTTCTGAATGTATTTATCTTTGTTCATTCTTTACGAGGTTTCTGTTTCTAGTCCTCATCTTAAACATTGTTATTGTTATTAAATTTTAAGCCTTTTTAATTTTGTGAAGGCAAAAAGTAGAAACCAAATAAACACATGTATATGTATAGAGAAAATTAAAAAAAAGAAGAAACCCAGCATATTCTTTCTGAATATAAAAGGGAGCATCTGAATAGTTGTGTGTGTTAACACAGTAGCACTTTTGGTGCACTCACAGCAGTATTGTTTTTACATGGTGAACTGCCTTGAAGATGTAAAGATTGTTTTCTGTTTTCCTGTCCTTCTTAGAAAACAAAGTTTTCTGGAATTGAAACACAGTAGCAACATTTTATAAAGTTAATCTCAAAGATGATCTTTCCAAATTCAAATTAGATGCAGAAAATTTGGTATCTTGGTCTCTCTATCCATAAAATCCTATGAAAGATCTCATATAGCTACTTTAATAAGTGGTACTGCTATTAGTAGAAGACATTACAAATCTAGATCAGTCTTTTGGCATTATTTCATTTTATCGTATATTAGGAACAAGCATGGAATGACTAGATTAGCAGCAGTAACTGCAGGACCCCAAGTATTGAGTTGAAAGGGAAGGGGGTGGGGAGCAGAGGGAGAGAGATCATTTGGATAGAGTGTTAAGAGGGCTGCATCTGTTCTTAAAGCATTAGTCTCGCTTCCTTCCCTTAGGAGGTGGAGGAGGTGTTACACAAAGGATCAGTTCTCTTACAAATGTCCACAGTGAAGTAAGAGACCAGAGAACAGGAAGGGAATGGGTACATTAACTCATGAGTAAGATAGTCTTTCTGCTTAGTAGAGAGGGAGAGCCAAGTTTCTGTGGCTTAGCCCTGTTATTTGTCATAGGACCCCTGGGGAGGCAGGGGTAGAGGTCATTGTCTGAAGGTGAATCCTGCTGATACATTGTTGGACTCTTGTTTTATAGGGTAATAGACTGGAGAGCCCACATTAATAGGAAGATAGACTATTTGCCTGGCATTTTTTATTGTATCTTTCTGTCTAGTAGAAGCAGGTTAGTTCAGGATTAAGGGATCCTTGTGGTGTCAGCTGTCTAGGTTGAGAGACATTAAAACATGCAGAGTCCAGAGTTTGCTAAACTTTTTTTTTTGCAGTTTTTGGCCAGGGCCGGGTTTGAACCTGCCACCTCCAGTATATGAGGCTGGCACCCTACTCCTTTGAGCCACAGGCGCCACGCTAAACTTTTTTTTTTTTTTTGAGACAGAGTCTCACTATGTTGCCCTTGGTAGAGCACTGTGACATCACAGCTCACAGCAACCTCAAACTCTTGGGCTTAAACGATTCTCTTGCCTCAACCTCTCAAGTAGCTGGGACTGCAGGTGCCTACCACAATGCCTGGGTATTCTTTTTGTTGTAGTTGTCATTGTTGTTCAGCTGGCCTGGGTCGGGTTTGAACCTGCCAGCCTCGGTGCATTTGGCTGGTGCCATAACCAGTGTGCTACCAGTGCTGAGCCAATATTTGCCTTTTTAAAAATAAATTATTTCCGGGAGGCACATGTGACTCAAGGAGTAGGGCACTGGCCCCATATGCCGAGGGTGTGGGTTCAAACCCAGCCTTGGCTAAAAAACAACTGCAAAAAATAAAAAATAAATTATTTCACATTATAAAATAATATGGTAAGAGCTAGTTGTTTGGGATCAGTGTTGCTAAATTGACAGCTAAAATCACAAAGATGTTTGATAATCCTGTAGTTCTAAGTACTCAGGAGGCTGAGGCAGGAGGATATCTGGAGCCCATGAATTTGAGTCTAGTGTGGGCAACAAACAAGACCCTCTTTCTAAAAAATTAAAAAAAAAAATAACTTTGGTAATATTCTTCTTCCAGGTCTGGGAAGGTCGGTGGCGAGTAATCCCTCATGATGTACTACCAGACTGGCTCAAGGATAACGACTTCCTTTTACATGGACACCGGCCTCCAATGCCTTCCTTCCGAGCCTGTTTTAAGAGCATTTTCAGGATACACACAGAGACAGGCAACATCTGGACACATCTCTTAGGTATGTGATATGATACCAGTGGTGTAACGAGTTGATGATTCACTTTATTACTTTTTATTTTCATGTATTTGAGAGTAAGGATAGAACTTTAAAAATGTCTTGAGAGTTGCCATTTTTGTTTTCTGAATTTCTAATTATGAATTTTCTCACTGGTTTATTCTTTGGTTATCCTAGTTTGTACTGTGATTTAATTACAACTAAGTCATTTTTTTTTCTACTAGATTTTCAGACAGTGTCCTCAGACTGAACCAAAGAAAAATTGCTATACAAAATATGGTACATCTTAATGCCCACTGAGCATATGGTATTATTTAATTAGAAGTAAGCTGATTTTTCACAGTCATTACTTAAAATATGCATAGTTAAATTTCAACGTAACTTGAAGTAGAATGTGGGCTGTAGTTCTTTCCCCCATCATGATTGTATGGTAAAGAAAGAATACAGTAGGGAGAGAGAATTGTCTTTTCAGCAGATGGTGCAGAGACAGCTGAACCATGTGCAAAAGAGTGACGTTGGAACCCAGCCTTACCCCGTATACAAAAATGAACTCAAAGTGTATCAAAGACATAAATGTAAGAGCTAAAACTATGAAACACTTAGGAGAAAACATAGCTATAAATCCATATGCCCTTGTATTAGGTGATAGTTTTTTAAACTTACCACCAAAAGCATAAGCAAGCAAGGAAAAAATAGGTAAATTGGACTTTATCAAAATAAAAAACATACATATATCAAAGGACATTATCAAGAAAGTGAAAAGAGGCCAGGCATGGTGGCTCACACCTGTAAATCCCAAAGCTTTGGGAGGCTGAACTGGAAGGATAACTTAAGTCCAGGAGTTTCAGACCAGCAATAAGAAATGCTACAAATACAAAAAAAAAATATTGGGTGGGCGTGGTGGTATGCACCTCTAGTACCAGCTACTTGGCTGGCTGAGACAGGAGGATCACTGAGCACTGGAGTTAGAGCTTGCAGTGAGCTATGATGACATCACTGCACTCTAGCCTGGGCAACACAGTGAGACTTTGTTTTAAAGGGGGAAAAAAATAGAAAATGAAAAGACAACCCATTGAATGGGAGAGGATATTTACAAATCATATTATTTAATAAAGGTCTACTAAATAACTCTTATAACTCAACAAAAAAGACAGCCCATTTTAAAAAATGTGCAAAACATCTGAGAAGACATTACTCCAGAAAAGATCTACAAATGGCCATAAGCTTATGAAAAGATATTTATAATCATTATTCATTTAGGGAGGTGCAACTGAGATGCTTGGAGAAATGCAGTGAAATAGCACTTTACATTCACTGGAATGGCTATAATCAAGAGAATGGAAAATAACAAGTCTTGGCAAGAATTTGGAGAAATTGGAATCCTCATATACTACCAGTAGGAGTGCAAAATGGGACAGCTCCTATGGAAAACAGTTTCGCAATTCCTTTAAAACAGTGGTTCTCAACCTTCCTAATGTCTCAGTGTATTTACATAGTTAAAAAGGGGTCGTGACCCACAGGTTGAGAACCCCTACTTTAAAAGTTAAGAGTTACCAGACTTGGTGCCTATAGCTCAGTGGCTAGAGTGCCAGGCACATACACTGGAGCTGGCGGGTTCAAACCCAGCCGGGGCTTGCCAAACAACAGTGATAACTATAACCAAAAAGAAAAAACATAGCCAGACATTGTGGCGGGCACCTGTAGTCCCAGCTATTTGGGAGGCTGAGGCAAGAGAGTCGCTTGAGCCCAAGAGTTTAAGGTTGTTGTGAGCTGTGATGCCACAGCACCTTACAGAGGACAATGTAGTGAGACTCTGTCTCAAAGAAACAAAAAGAGTTACCAGCAGTTCTACTTTTAGGTATATACCCTAAATGATTGAAAAGATGTTCACACAAAAAATGTGTACATAAACATAATTGTTTGCAGTGACATTCATAATAGTTAAAAAGTGGAAATAACCGTGATGTCTACTAACTAATGAATGGGTAAACAAAATATGGTATATTTATACTATGGGACTTTAATAAGCCGTAAAAGGGGATAAAGTTCTATTGACATATGATACAACATGGCGAGCCTTTGAAAACATTTGCTAAGTGAAAAAAATCAGACACAGAAGGTCACATATAAATGGAGCGTATGTGTGATTCCACGTACATGAAATGTCCAGAATAGGCACAGCCGTAGCAACAGAAAGTAGATTAGTGGTAGTCTAGAGCTTGGAGGGTGGGGAATGGGGGAGGACAACAGGTATAGGACTTCTGATTGGGGTGGTGAAAATGTTTTGGGATTAGATCATAGTGCTGGTCATATTACCTTGTGAATATACTAAATAGTTTCTGGCCTTACTGCATTTAGTTTGCATTTCTTACGTCACATTTGATTTCTATGGTACCTGCAAGTTTCTGTCTGCTAGTATAGTGAGAGTAGAATGGAGAAGCAAATTGAGTTTGTTGCTGATTTCTAATATGAGGGTAATTTTGAAATTAAAATGATAAAACAGAATCTCTTAGCAAATGTGATTTTACTTCTGAATTTCTGTGCCCTCTTTGTGTTATGTGGCCCTTCTATAGGCAACAGGAAAATGATATCTTACTGTGGAGAAGAATAGTTTAGAAACAGGCGAGGAAATGACCTGAACAGGTGCTTTACTATTATTAACTTTTGAATCTACTTGGGCCAGCTGATGAGGCCTGGAAAAGCAGCATAATGCTCTTTGACAGCTGTTGGTGGGGGAAAGTTGTATTTCTTGGCAGTTTTTAGCGGTATTGGAATTTATTACAAAAACGAAAGCACAATGGACCTTTGAAGGCTAAGCTATGTTTGTGTCAAAAACTTTATAAATGAAATTTTATGCTAGATGTAGAGGTATAAATAGACTCATTTAGTTTTCTAAGATGTAGTAACCCTGTCTTGTTTCTTTTTGGATTATGCTTTTACATGAATAAATTACAATATTCTGTATATTCAGTTTATGAAGCTGAAGTATGTGTGATACCAACAGTGTTGGAAAGTAAATAAAACTTTAGATAAAGCTTCAGTCATTTGAAAAATTTTTCTCATGAAACTTTGATTTAGGTATCACTGCAGCTGTGAAGGATTGAAGACAGAATCAACACTGTCTCTTTGAAAGGATGCTATTTTATCTATTTCTTGTGTTCTTCCTAGGTTGTGTCTTTTTCCTGTGCCTGGGGATCTTTTATATGTTTCGCCCAAACATCTCTTTTGTGGCCCCTCTGCAAGAGAAGGTGGTCTTTGGATTATTTTTCTTAGGAGCCATTCTCTGCCTTTCTTTTTCATGGCTCTTCCACACAGTCTACTGCCACTCAGAAGGGGTTTCCCGGCTCTTCTCTAAGTAAGTATCTGTGAAGTCAATATTTTGGTCAATCGTTAGGAGTAGCGGGCTAGGGAACAACATCCAGAAATGGCAGAATTCTTAATACCATCTGATGGGAACTCCTTTTTTTCAATGATAAAGCAACCCCATTTGCCTTTTGGCTGTTGATAGCTCATGTCATGAGGGATTAAATGAAAGCTATAATAGTTAGTGATTTTTAGCATTAAATTGATTTTTTTTTTTCTATCCTAGACTGGATTACTCTGGTATTGCTTTTCTGATTATGGGAAGTTTTGTTCCTTGGCTTTATTATTCTTTCTACTGTAACCCACAACCTTGCTTCATCTACTTGATTGTCATCTGTGTGCTGGGCATTGCAGCCATCATAGTCTCCCAGTGGGACATGTTTGCCACTCCTCAGTATCGGGGAGTAAGAGCAGGTAAGAGCGGGTGGAGGTTCTACATAGGACATTCTTTATTCACGGTCATTAAAGGTTTATCACTTGCCAAGCATTATGCTATGTATTTTTGATGCAAAGGTGAATAAATCATAGTTCCTATCGTTGAGGAGGCTTTTAATGATGTTGTTGTTTTAGTAGTACCGGTATTAGGTGGTGGTGGTGATGGTGGTGGTCATGAGTGTCTTAAAACTTTAGTGTTGAGGGGCAGTGCTGAGCATGAGGTGATATATTTTGGGAGTGTTGTTTACTTGAGTTTATGGCCATACACCATTCAGAAGACAGTAGATCTGTGATCTTTGTAAAACAAACAATAATTTCTCTTACTCTTTCATCTTGAGGGTACTTTTGTAATGATTTTTTTTGTTGTCTTTTTTTGTTTTACGTTTTCATTTTAAAATATGTAATCTAGGCTTGGTGCCTGTAGTTCAGTGGTTGAGGTGCTGGCCACATACGCCTGGGCTGGTGGGTTTAAACCCAGCCTGGGCCTGCTAAACAATAATGATAACTACAACAACAAAAATAGCTGGGTGTTGTGGTGGGCACCTCTAGTCCCAGCTATTTGGGAGGCTGAGGCAAGAGAATCACTTAAGCCCAAGAGTTTGAGGTTGCTATGAGCTGTGATGCCATCGCACTCTACTGAGGGTGACATAGTGAGACTGTCTTTAAAAAAAAGTGTAATTTACTTAGATAAATAAGGCTTTACCCTCACACTGATTTTGTTCTATTAAAGTACCATACATCTCTTCTGATATAGGGGTAAAGGGGCTTGTTATATTTGGAATAATGCCCATTTTGCTGGAGGACATATAGATAGCAAAAAGCCTTGTTAAGGCACTGAGAGGTATGGAGACAGCAGAGATGCTTTTGTATCTCACTGCACTGGGGACTCCTCATAACCGGGGCTGTGTCTTCAATTTTCTTTTCTCAGTGTCAAACTCAGTGCCTATTGGGAATGTACAAGCAATATTAAAAGGAATATTTTTTCTTTCATCCTTTTTAAATAAACCATTTGGTATTAAAACCCAAGTCCCCGTTTTTTTTATACTTACCTAGAATGTTAGAAGTAGAATTAACTTTATATCAATGACTATTATCATAACAGTTTGCCCTCTTCCCCCTTTTTTTATATGAACAAACAAGTAGTGGTCAGAGTGGCTTTCAGTAGTACCAGTGTTAAGCCTGCTTGAGCACTTGAGATAAGAACGTCTTTGCTGAGTAGAGCTGAGCATTCTTCTATTTATAGCCATCCAAAGAACCAAGTTCTTGAGGCTTTGTCTTAGTGGATGAGAGGCAAAACCATTAGCAGCTGTGGCTTAGCATATAGGAGCAGTTACTGGCTGAGGTAAGGAGTTCTGTGCGGCCTGGTTGACATGCAGGTTTCAAAGTGGACTTCAGAGTTTTTTTGATGATGACATTTCCTATTACAATCTTAAACACATGTATATATACATAAGTTCACGTATATATAATTATAAAATTTTTACAAACTAGTTCTTAACCTTACACTTGTGACCCAGTCTAATATTCTTTATTTTACTCTAGTTCATTTAAAGAATTGCAGGTCAAGACTCAATTAGTTGATCTTAGAACCTAGATCATAGCCAGAAGTTTGAAAATCACTGCCTTAGATGATTTTGAAGGCAGTAGGGCTGTGGCAGAGTGATTCTTTCAGACTCTTCTGTACTTGATTGCGGTACTGAGCTTAGTACATTATCTTCCCACCCCTTAAATTTTAAGTACCTAATTATAGGTTATAGATTTAGATTCCTATGAAAAGCTTATAGCTTTTTATCTTTTACTATTTAGCTTTATGGCATCACCTACATCCCTAGGTTCAGTTCTGTGTGGCTTGGTTGACATGCAGGTTTCAAAGTGGACTTTGACCAGCCTCCCCCACTCCAGGAATGTCTGTTACTTCAAAAAGAACATAAAATATATAAGATTGCTCTGTATCTGTAAAAGGGCAGCATTTAGGGTGGTTTAAACAAACTCCTGAGGCCAGGTGCAGTGGGTGGCTCATGCCTGTAATCCCAGCATTGCAGAAGGGATTGCGAGGCTGAGGCGGATGGATTACCTAAGTTCACCAGTTCGAGACCAGCCAGAGCTAGAGCAAGACCCCATCTCTAAAAAGTAGCCAAGCATTGTGGTGGGTGCCTGTAGTCCCAGCTACTTGGGAGGCTGAAGCAAGAGAATCGCTCTAGCCCAAGAGTTTGAGGTCGCTGTGAGCTGTGACGCCACGTCACTCTACGAGGGTGACAAAATGAGACTGTCTCAAAAACAAACAAAACAAACCAACCAAACTCCTGATGCCTTTTAGCAGCAGGCTTTTTGCGTTTATAAACAGATCTTAAGAACATACCTGTGTTGTCTTGTGTGATAGTATCCCAGCATTTTAAGAACTTCTTTTTCCCTTAAGCTACTTTTGCATCCTACTTTGAAACATTAGGTTTACAGAGAAATTATACTGTAATACTGACTTCTTCCTCCTTATTTCTCTTCTGATTTTTACTTTATTTTCTTCTTATTATTCTTAGGAGTGTTTTTGGGCCTAGGCCTGAGTGGGATCATTCCTACCTTGCACTATGTCATCTCGGAGGGATTCCTGAAGGCTGCCACCATAGGGCAGATTGGCTGGTTGATGCTGATGGCCAGCCTCTATATTACGGGAGCTGCCCTGTATGCTGCCCGGATCCCTGAACGATTCTTTCCTGGCAAATGTGACATCTGGGTAAGTATGGCTGAGTGACTGAGCATGTGTACATATCTGCTAGCGTGGGTTACTGGCATACTGTGAAGTAATGCAGTTGAAAAAGTTATAGATACAAAGTTGGAAGACTTGTCTCTGGTTAGCTATTTTTCTCTGGACAATAAGTACAATAACAGGTACTTAACTTGAGTACTTACTTGGTATTCAGCATAGTACAGAATGCTTTATATGGATTACCTCAGTTAATACATTAGTCATACAGAGTATAATAACAATTATTAATGTTGTCATTTTATAGATCAGGAAACTAAGGCTTTAGGGAGGCTAGGCATCATGTCCAAGGCACATGGCTGGTAAGTGGTAAAAACGAAATTTGAATCAAGCAAGTTTTAATGTCAAAGTCTGTGTTCCTGTTTATTACAAAATAATAGAAAGTCGTTTAATCATTCTTTTTCTCAGTTTCCACATTTATGAAGTGAGGGTGATGGGCCAGAGTTCCACTAAAGTCCTTCTTGATACCAAAATTCAGTGACTGGTAATGAGAGATTGAATGTGTATATGTCTGGTTGAAGGAGAAGGGAGAGGTAACTGGACTGTAGTTAATAGTAAGAGAGAAAGAAAGACAAGGGGGAAAAGGAAATATAAGGAACTAAGATAGATGGAAAATTTCATAAGTGAAGAGGGCCTGAAACATGTTTAGCAGTACAGAATTGGAGTGTTATTTAAGGTGAAATCTGACTTCTAGGAATCTGTTCTAAACCTGTTACTGATGATTATAGACCAAGCTGACCATCTCATCTGATTTTAGCTCTGAGTAAATGAAGGTAGTCCTAAATTCAAGCAATCTTTTTAGCTTCAAATTAGTTAATTTTTCTCTCTGAGATTGCCTCATAATTTTGACATAGATACCGAGGGAATTTTACCTTCACATTCCTTTTGGGAAAATTAATCCCCTTTAACTAATCCTAGGAAACATCCCTTGGGACCTGACTTTTAGTTTCTTTTAGTCTACACTTCTAAAATCATTATAGTGATGTTTAGTGCACCGAGCAATTGATTACCTTTCTTGAGATATGAAGTAGCATTCAACAGAACAAATAAAATCAGAAATAGTATCACATGCTTATAGACTAGTTTCTGAGAAAGAATTAAAAGGCCCTGTTTGCTTCATCTTTTGATATACTATGTAGTTTATACAACTCCAGATCTTATAGCTGAAGGACCATATGCTATGACCTTACGCCTGACCCTGGAAACCTCTTTAGTTTTTCTAAGAAAGAGCAACATTTAAATGACCATGGCTCTCATACAGTTGTCTGTGAAAAACCATCGTTAGCAGTGAATAGGAAAGGTTTCTGTGTCTAACCATAGCCCACTGCTAGATATCAAGGGATCCTTGGGACCTTTGTGGTCTGTTGGAAAGTGGTCTATATGTCATTTGCTATTGAGTTCCAGTGTTAAGTGTGAAAATTTTCATGTCTAGCGCTTAGTGACAGCACCTTGGTTTCTTTGGGGACAGCTGGGTTTTAACTCAGCAGAATGTGATACACCTAATGGATGTTCCAAGATCTGTAGACACCTCAAATTTGAGCTACCATATCTATTCCCTGTCCTCTGCTAAGCATAAACCAGGATTAGACGATCCCAAGAATCTTTAGCAGTCTTAATAATGTATGGGTTTCTTCACCCCCTCCCCTTTTTTTCCCTCCAGTTTCACTCTCATCAGCTGTTTCATATCTTTGTGGTTGCTGGAGCTTTCGTTCACTTCCATGGTGTCTCAAACCTGCAGGAGTTCCGTTTCATGATCGGCGGGGGCTGCAGTGAGGAGGATGCACTGTGATACCTACCAGGAGCCAGGGACTTGACCCTGAGCCTAGGCCTGCAGCACCTGCAGGCCTCCCTGCCGGCTACTCATGCCAGTACCAGAGGGGTCCCAAAACTTTGACAGCCTCAATAGGCTTTGTGATAGGCCAGGGGCTCCACATGGTACATGACTGAGAAGAGAAAAACAAAATAAATCATACCTCAAAGGATGGAGTGCATCAATTTGGAGAGAAGGAGAAATGGCCCAAAGCTTGACTTATTCTTGGGATCTCCTGATTGAGGGCTCTGCAAGACCCTTGGCAAACTGGCTTCTGATCCATATCATATTTATTTGTAGAAGATGGGAAACAGTTTAGTTGGTGGTTCATTCTTCTCCCTTTCTCTCTCCTTGAAGCAGTAATACCAATTGAGGTGGACATTTATATCCAATTAAGGGGCAGGAGTGTGATTTTAGATTTTTTGGGGGAGAGGAGAACAAAGAAATTGATGTAAATAAGATTTCTAACTTACCATTTAAATAAGAATTTATATAAATGTTTAAAACATAGGGGTAGGGGAGGGAGAGAGAATTTTTGTATAGAATGAAACATGCTAGTACCACACACTGTTTCAATTTTGCACAAAGTGACTGTAGGAGGATCCAGTGATGGCCCCAGTGTCTTGGTACATCAAGGTGCCTTCTGAAGGCTGACATAATCTTGGACCCCAGAGGGGCAGAGAGTGTAGCCCCAGCCTAGTGATCGTATGACCACTCTCAGGCCTTGGGAGTGCTGAGGTAGAGGGAAATGGTATGTTTTCCAGTAGGAGCAGACATGAGCAGCTGGCAGGATGTGTTAGAAGCTCTGGTTAAGGTGCCATTTGAAGACTGACACTTGTAGGCTGGTAGTGACTCTCTCTAAGGAGTAGGCCACCTGCTCCTATCATCTAGGCTGGTAAAAGGTTGGTGGAGACAGTGAAGGAGCTCTGGAAACATTAGCATGGGCTGATCTGGTTACTTCCTGGCATCCTGCTCAATTCTCTGAGTAATTCTTATTAGAGAGGTGTGACAGTTTTCCATATCCTTGCTATGGATCTCTGGAACATCCCATAAATTTCTTTCTATTCACTGCCAACTACCCTTCTTCCTCCTGGGAATAAAAATTGACCTTTCCCTGCATCATAATTACTGGCATGGAACCAGCCACCAATGAGATTCTGACTTTTCCAGGTTTCTCCTGAGCTCATTTGATATAAGTTTCCTTCTTTTGGATTAGGAAAAAAGTCACCTGTGGTACACCGTCTTGGTAAGCCTAGATGTGACAGACACCCAGCTCTTTCTGAACTAGAAAGCCAGTGGAACTCATGTAAAGCAGAGTCTAGTCCCCACAGTGGAGTTGTCAGCTTTCACTGAGCCCCTATTTTCAGGGGTAGCCTGATGTAATCTTTAAGAGGAAATAGTATATTATTGCTGGGGAGTCTGGTAGAGTCCTTGAGGCTGTGTGTTTGCATTGATGCTAGAAGTACAGAATGATTGCTCATGTTTCAGGACCACCTTGTGGTGGTGTCAGGGAGAGTGGTAGAAGAAGGAATAGATCTTGGTTCATAGATTCTGGTTCATAGAATCCTGATCTGGGCTTATAGGTGAACCACCAAAGTAGCACTTGAGTCTTAGGTTACTGCTGTCAAATACATGGGGTGAATCTATCACACCCTGGGGATTGTGGCTGTTGGAACTAAGCATTAAGGCCTTAGCCTGGGAGCTGGCATCCTAGTAGGTGTCTAGGACTATGGGAGAAGGAGAAGTCTCTTGTTTTTTCAGTAGAGTTTCCTCAGTTATTTTTCCCTCCTTTCTTTCCCCTTCTAATATTCAGCAAAAGCTGGGATCCAGGAAGAAAGACTCTGATGTAGAAGTTGGGAAGAACTTAAGAGTATTTTGGTTCTGGATAAGGTCACTGCCCTGGGTGCTAGGTGGTCTGAGAAAAAGACTCAGTGAGTAAACTGGTGCAGTGCCTGACAGAATAAAGAGCAGTATTAATCCCTCTGAGAAAACATAGTCCAGTAGGACAGTGGCCATCTGGATGGAAACTCACTTAGTTTCATGGGAGCAACAGCACATATCAGAAGCCAGACTTGCTCTTCGGTCATGCACTTTGGGACACAGGGTATAAGATGCACCCTGTAATAACACCAGAAGTAGCAGTCTCTGGGCCCAGTCACCCCACACTCCAAAGCAGGAAGAATCTGGTTCAACATAGCACAAACCCTTAGGAAAAATGAAATTACATCACCAATGTGTAACCCAGTAAAAATCTCCCTCTTTTGAGTGTGTGTGTGTGCGGGCATGTGTGTGCCCATTTATACGTGTGTGTCTGTGTGCAACTCACTACCAACAGCCTCAATGTGCACTTGATCTTAACAGTGCTTGCTGAGAACTCTCACCAGGTTGGCGCCTGAATGCCTTACTCTCAGCAGTCAGAGGCTTGCTTGCTCTGTGCAGATTTTTAATTTTCTTTTTTGGCCCTAGGCTGATTAGGACCTCTACAGCTTCATTATTTCACCATTAAATAGTGGCCTTTTAAAGTATTTTCCCCCTTCCCCTTTATAAATTGCTGAAGCCACAAAGCACAGTTTTGGGGAACATAAATGGTTGGGGTTGCGGAAAAGCATCTGTGTGATGGTTCCATTCATTGTGCGATTTCCCTACTTGCTGTATTCTCAATTTCTTCTAATAAAAAGAACCAAATGAAACATGAACTTTTGTTGTGTATTCTTCACTGTTTTTTTCATCTTACCTCCCCTTACCTTTTGGCACTTCTTTGAAGCCTTAATTTGGATACTGAAATTTAAGAGATTTCAGAATCTTCCCTTTGTGAAAGCACAAGTCAAAGTGCTTATGTGCAGCTCACTCTTCCCAACTCTTCCTGTGCTTTCATTGTAACTTGGATTGGGTTTAGGTTGGAGGGGAGAGGTAACTCTAAGAGGCAGTTCTTAATTCCTTATTAAAGTTTACAAAAGTAATATCTGACATAAACATTTTCTGTCAAGGGATATGTTAAAGAACTGTCAATCTCTCATGTAATAATAACAACTGAGCTAGTCAGTGTTTTTTTATCCTCGTTTCATAGATAAGAAACTAAAGCTTAGAAAGTTTATATCAGCACTCTTTAGGAGAAGAGAGTGAAAAGACAATTTAGGAAGAAAATTGCTTTCTCTCTGTACTTGAGTTTATTTTTCTGAATAAACAGTCTCATGTGTATAGACTTACAGGTTTTGGGGTTTGTTAACCTGGTCCCTTCTATGTAATTTAAGAAGAAATCCCGACGCTTTTGCCTTAGGTAAATTTAGTTCTAGCAGGGGAATTTCCAATATTGGGAAAATATGTCCATTCTGATTTCTTTACATTTTAAAGTACAGATATAACTTTAGGGAGCCCCATGTATTACCCAGGATCACATTGTGCTTTTGACAAAAAATAAGCTGATGCCTATGAATAAACCAGTCCCCCGCCCCCCACTACTCTCTTATTAAAAGCTATGATGACTGTTATTCAGGTGGTGTCCCATGAATATTGTGGAGGAAATAGATAGGGCAATTTGGGTTTTTTTGTTATTTTATTTTAAAGATGGGGTCTCCTGTTGCTTGTGCTGGAATGCAGTGATGTGATCATGGCTCACTGAAGCCTTAAATTCCTGGCAGTTTGGGTTTTGTCTTTATAGAATGCTAGCGCTCTGAGTGCCCTAGAGAAGTTGCTTTACAATTATCCTAGAAATTGAATATTCTGCTTCAGTTGTAGTGTGTTCCGATTTGCCCTTCCCTCAGTGGACATGAACTGTTTGCTCACCACTCATGCCCTGCCTATGTGCGAATTTCCTTTTTGACTTACTGAAAACAAGGCCAGTTTGGCTCACGTGTGCTGGGGCTGCTTGTGATGGCATGGCTAAAGTTGCTGGGAAAGCAGAGAAGCTGAAAGTTACTGCATCCTCCTGTCACTGCTGTCCTACCATCCCTACCTTGCCAGGCTAGCCCGGAAACAAAAAGAGGTCGCTCCTAACCCCAGTTCTGCCATTTGCCATGTAACATAAATAGTAAGCCATTTGCTTCTCTAGCCTCCACGTTCTGTTAAAATGGGGCCAATGATCCATCCTTTGCATCCTCTCTGAGATGCGGTGACTTTCACAGATCAGTTTTTCTCAAACTTCCATAGCACTTGGCTGATGGTTCTTGTAAACCCTTGCTCTAATTCCTTCCTGTAGTGGTTTTCAAGTCACTCACCTTCAACCCCACATTTCCCTTTCTGCTCAAGATACGTTCATTCCCTTGCCCGCTGAACCTAAACTTTACTTAATTTAGCATTGTGAAGTGGCTGTTGAAGCATTTTACCTGAAAGCACACTCTATAGGATTTAGTAAAATTTATCCCTGTTACTGAAGAGGGGGATCTGATAGCATCCTTGAACTTTTGGTCCTCCTAAAGTATATAACATAAGGAAAGAGATTTCAGAATTCTCTACTCCACTTTTAAATGACAGTTTCCTGCTTTGCTCTCTGAAATAAAGGAGATAGCTCTTTAGCGTGAACCAGGCTGCCACCTGCTGTCCTTTAAAAGTGGTTCTGTTAAAAGTAGAAGAAAACTAGTTCTGACCTTCAAAGGCAAAGCTTAGGAGAATATTCTGTTCTGCAAGAGAGAAAGAGCAGAGTTGGTTTATCAGAAATGTTTTTTGGGCGGCACCTGTGGCTCAAAGGTGTAGGGGGCCAGCCTCATATGCTGGAGGTGGCAGGCTCAAACCCAGCCCCGGCCAAAAACTGCAAAAAAAAAAAAAAAAGTTTTTTGCTTCCATTGGTCTAGAAAAAGATTTCCAGATCTTTTGGTCTACCCTCGGCCTTGTAGAGCTGTGGGGCCCTAATGAAGCAGTCAAAACAAGGCCAGGAGCTGCCCAGTACTTCTTAAGCTTGGCTTTTTAAGAATTGATAAATTTGCCTGGAAATGCTCTTCCCTGTTGGGTAGGGAGGACAAGCTTTCCAAAAGACAGCGCTGGACTATTGTCCTAGAGAGAGACGAGTGTTTGGGGTGTATGGGTCAGTAGTTGAGATCAAGTGCTGTTGGAGGTCAGAACATTTATTAATGTCAAAGAGGTAGGTGGGTGGCCCTGGGCCTAAAAAGGCTGTGTTGTCACAAGTGGGTCTTCATGACACATTGTGGAGTTCTGTGAGTGATGGGAGCCACAGGGACTGGAGAGAGGGCTCCCTACTGCCTTCTTAACCCACTGGCCTGCTGGACACCTACAACCTTTGTGTATTATTCCCGACAACTCATTGCCATTTCTTTGTCCCCTACCTCCATGAAACAAGGTAATGTAATGATAGCAAGTACCATTTGTTAAGTGCTTAGTACTATGCCAGGCAGTCTCAGGCACATTATGTCACATTTAATCTTCACAATTCTCTCCCAAAATTTCAGAGCCAATTTTCAACTCTTATGTTTCAGTTTCATCATCTGTAAGTTGGGACTATTCACTTCAGGGGGTTATGGTGGGGATAATATGTTATTTGCCTCCTACATGTAAACCTTAGCTATTGGCATTTTTCAACCACTGAAGCAGGCTTAATCTGAGCCACAGTTTTTTCTGCTATAAAGAGGGCTTTAGTCCTCTGGCATAGGATTGTTATGAGATATAATGACAGAGTTAAAGTGACATTGTCTAATTGATGACAGAAGGCACTTTACAAATACCATAATGAGTGTGTTTTATAGAGTTGGCCTACTCTAGAGGAAAGGTAGGGCATTTTCCTAGTGGAAAACTTGAACAGCCTCCACTAGCAGTGTGGAGGCTGAGGATGGTGGAGGCAAGGAAAAAAGGGGCTCCCGAGGGCCTGTGCATTGTCCATGCCAATTATCAAAGCTGGTTAAACGGAAAGGTCTGAGGATGCCCCAGATTTCTGCATGCCCTTAATGTTGCTCTCATGGTCGAGACTGCTATCTTGGGGTTTGAGGGGGAGGAAGTCTAGGGCCTTGGGTCCCTGAGGGAGATGTGTATGTGTGTATGCACAGCAGTGGGGGGAGTTCCCAGCTCCAGCTCCCTTCCCAGTGAACTCTGCAAATGGGAATGTTCCTAGAAGTTCCAACCCCAAGGAGTTTACCCTAGGGACAGAGTCAAGTCATTTCTCCTGTAGATCAGTGGCCAGAAAAAGACCATGGTGGGACCCAGACTTCAACCTCATGGGAGTCTGGAGCTAGTGCTCAGGAGAAGCCCTCGCCATGCTGTGTGAGGGACTGCTCTTTGCACTGTGACCTCTGCTTGGCTGCAGCTATTCCTGCCACCTGTGAATGCACATCCCTTTCCAGTGCAGCAGGTTTGGGTCTCAGCCTCCTGGCTTTTTAGTAGATGCAGACTTTCCTTTAGGTCACGGCTTTGTAAAGTTCTTTAACAGCAGCACTTGGAGGACATAACTAACATGCAGCCCTGTTGATGCTTCCTAAAAGGATTTTATATAATACCTGTTCCTATTCTTGGTCTTTCCCATTACTATTTACTCATCTAGCTCTCTCTCTCTCACTTTGGGAGGCTATGTTGTAATGTTTTAGGCAGGGCATGTCCTTGCCTTAGCCTCATCTCACTCCTCTTTCTCAGCATCCAGAGACCTTGGGTTCTACTGAAGGCCACTGTGGTTCATTAGAAGCAGCTAACCCTTTTTAGCCTGGGGCTGGATGTCTGGAGTACAGGCAGAACTAACTCCTTTTAAACCTTTTGTCTTGGTCCAAGCTGAGCTCATGCTAAGCCTCTGAGGAGGAAACAGGAAAGATGGAGGATGCCCATAGAGAGAGGAGTAGATGGAATCAGGCACCTTGCAGCATCTTTGGGAAGTGGCTCCGGAACAGTGGCTTCTTGTTCCACCCAGCAATCTCCAGAGACAGGGACTGTTAGCCTGGGATAGTGAGCTACATCAGGCTGGTGATAACCCAAATGTAGTAAAGACCCTGAGTCAGTGCTGACTTTTTAGAATGTCTCTGGAAGAATCACCTTGCTGAAACAGGTCGAACGAGCGGGTATCACCGCAAAAGTTGGGGCAGTGGCCCCGAGGCACACAGAGGCAACAGGAGCAAGGGCAGGGAGGCCGAGGTGTCTGAGGCACCACCGCAGTCCTGGGCATTCTCCTGCAAATCCAGAGCAGAGATGAGAGGTCACACTCACAAGGCTAAAACCCAACCAGGTGAGGGTAGTTTCAGAAAGTCGGGGAAACACTGCCACTTAGAAACTCAACCTTTCAGGGCAGGCAGAGGCTGCCCACTCAACCTGGGAATTGACTCCAGCCCCCTGTGCCTGGGCAGCTTGAGGTAGCTATGGGGTCATCCTCTTGGAATGGCCCCAGGGACGTCCCCCATTCCAGGAGCATCACTGATGTGGACTATTCTGGGCAGCCAAGCCCAGCAAAGGCCCTACTGTGTATAAGCACCAGCTTAGGGCCTGGCACATTGGTCTCAGGTACTCAGTAACTATTATTATTTAATCACACATGACTTCTTCCTGTTTGCATAGTCATTCAGAGCTAAGTGCAGCAGGAATGAAGATAAGGTAGGAAAACTGGATTTTAATTCACCTAGTCTCAAGCCTGGATCCTGGCTGACTTAGTATTTCAATGACATGGGTCTCTGATGTGTTTACATAATGTTACTGTGGCCACAAAGGGTGGGGGTTCCCCACCCCAACCAATTCTCCAGCTCTCTGGACACTAACTCAGTGTCCTACAATTCAGTTCTTACTCTATCTACCTCCACTATCAGATCCCACAAGTTAAAGGCTCACAAGACTGCCCCACTGCAAATACCAGTTGCAACTCTGGGCCCTCCAATACTTCTGACAGACTGGCCACAAATCAAGGGTTCTCATGACCCCCTCCTCAGGTGTTAGAATTTGTTAGAATGGCTTCTGGAACTCAGAAAAGCACTTACCATTACCACTTTAACATATGCAACCCAGCAGTGGCCAAATGGGGTAGACTCACAGGGCAAGGAATGTGTGCTGAGCCTCCACACCCTCTCATCAACCCAGGGCTCTCCCTTGCCCCATTGCTCAGGGATTTATGGAGGTCCTAGTATATAGGTATGACTCATGAGATCACTGACCATTGGTGATAAACTCAATGTCCAGCCTCTTCCCTTCCCCAGCAGTCAGGGGGTGGGTCCCAACCCCCCTCCCCTCACACCTTACTCTTTAGTGATCAGCCTCCACCCTGAAGAGCCCCCAGCCATCAGTCATCTAATTAGCATGGAAAAAGACACTCCTATCCTTCCTAGAGTCTTAGAAGCACTTGTGTCAGGAACAAGGAACTAAGACCAAATACCAGAATGAAAGATGCTCCTATCATTCCTGTCACTCAGAAAATCACAAGGTTTTAGGAGCGCCATGCCAGGAACCTAAGACAAAGGCCAAACATTTCTTAATGTGTCACAGTATTGCAGGAGTAAGCGGGAATGCACGTGAGTGAGGGCTGTCCCAGGATGCACTTGCATCAATGTCCCAGTCATGGACACAGAGAATTCAGGGATGAAGCTCCAACCCCACCCCTCATCCTGCCTTAGCCCTGCACCTCAGCATGAAAGGCGTGGCAGGAGTCTGGTCTCCGGCGGAGCTTCTGGGAGCGCATCCTGTCACATTTGACTGAGGCGTTATGTGACTCACTGTTAAGGTCAACAGCCCAGGAGACTCAGATCTAGAAGAGCCTGCCTTGCAAGCAGCTCTGGTGTCAGGAAGCTGTACCCAGGGCTGGGGTCCGCAGTGGAGAACAAACGACGATGATAGCTGGTGAGCCCCGGCTGATGGTCAACAGCCCCACCCTCCTGCACCCGGCACGCCCCAAGGGATTGGAAGGATATATTTGACTTCGGTTGCCTCCTGCAGGACCGGCGGGAAGATGCTGCAGTCACAGGTGGGGTCTGTCACCAGAAGGAGGAGGTTACTACTGGGAATCTGCTGCATCACAAATGTCCTGCAGTGAAGAGAGGCGCGGGTCATACACTTCTCCATGGCAGTCTTGGCAGCCACCACGAGAAGGGATAGAGGGGAAGAACTTCGGAAGACGTGAAGTGTGGAGTCAGGGTGGCAGCGTAAGGAACAGAGCCATGAGGCAGGGGAGAGCAGGGTCAGCCCTGGAACAGTCCTATCGGCTTCTTTTACCACAAGCCTTTGAAGTTACATTCTCCTCTTCTAACAGATTGCAGAGGGTGAGGAAGTCCAAAGGGAGACTTTTTTGAAAGTATGCGGGGCCCATAAATCAGATAGGGACGCCCGGTGCAGTGGGGCAGGCCCGTGGGACTGCAGTGCCGAGGTCTGGCCAGCAGGGGGCGCGACGCTCCCGCACACGCGGAGGAAAGCTCGCTGTTACGTAACAGGAAGCGCTGCCGCTTCCTGCGCCTCTGCTCAAGGGTGGGAAATTTTATGCGCGCGTAAATGCATAAATATGTATGTATTTAACCTGCACAGCACTGGAGAAGGTCGGTTGTGCCATTATGTAAGTGAGGAAATGAGGCTGGAAGAGGTTAAATAACTGGCCCAGGTTACACAGCTGGGGAGGAGAGCCCATTTTTAAAGTCTGTTTGCTCTAAGTCTAGGCCCTTGCTTTACGCCACACCGTTTACTTTATCCTCACACAAGCCTTTGAGATAAGTGCACGAGCAATGGCGATCTCAGGCGAACTGCCCCAGTGAGGCTAGAATCGCCCAGCATCACTCACTAGCAAGAGATGGAAGCGTGAGGCCAAAGTCCGCGGCGCTGCACTATGAAATAAGTAACCTGCTCAAGGTCTGTGGTCCTTGGCACATCTGGCTGAGGGGGCAACCTGGAGAGCCAGCTCCTCTAGGCCAGGGCGGGAGTCTAACTGAGGTTTGGGGCAGAGGTCAGCAGGACAGGCCCGGGTTAGGGCGGTTACTGCTCCCTGCCTCTGGGGAGGGCTAGGCAGAGCGGGTTGGTCTAGCAGCTTCCATACAGGAGAAGCCTGGCCAGGGTCCTGCCCACAGGAGAAGGGACCCCAGCCAGGGTCTGGTAGCAGGGCTGGGGCAGGGCACCGTCTAGGGGAACGCTCCGATTCTGAGGGAATGCCCACCCGCTTCTCTTCTCTCTGCCAGGTTCCCGTGGAACTGGGGCCTGACACCAGCTGCCTCTGCTTGAGCAGAGTGGGGCAGCTGAAGGCGGCCGGAGAGAGGTGGAGTCAGGGCTGCAGGCCACTGCACATGGTCCCCCGCTGTCCTTGCCTCATGCCTTCTGTGTTTCCAACAGTGAGGGAATGAGGGGAAAGACCCGTGATAGTGTGACTTTTCCTTCTTCCCTGTGGAGCCACATAGGGGCTGCAAGGTCTCCTTAGCTGCCATCTTGCTGGGGAGGGAGGGATGTGGCCCTTGGCTGGGCTGGCAGAGCTGCCCTGGGGACTCACTTCTGGCAGGCCCCACACTCGATGATCCCGTTGGTCTCCTGAATGGCTGGATCATGTATGAACACGGGGTACTCAGTGTCACAGGGCTGCAGGAGGTCCTGTTTCTTGTGTTTGTGAGCTGCAGGCAGACAGACATGGGTGTGAGGGAGGCTATCACAGCTAGAAGGGCCTTAAATGTCATGCCCTGGGACCATATCAACCTTAGCACTCCTAGGGTGGGTGTTCAGCCCCAAGGCCCTTTGCAGATGCACCCCCCCCCCCGCCCTTGTTGGACAGTTCAATGGACATGAGGTAGCAGGTGTGTTGGGAAAAAGGGAGGGGAAGGAACAGAGAGTAATGGAAGAGAGTGTCGTCATGGCAGTGAGTGGCAGGGGCCCTGGGTCTTAGGGACATGTGACCCTGGTAAGCCCCCTCCTCTCTTGAAAAAGCTTGCATCCTTACTGTGAACTGGGGGTGAGGGGGACTGGTGCCCAGGCTCCTTCGGGCATTGATATTCCAAGGGGGCAACAGGGGACTGTGGACAGTGACCCACAGCCATCACCCCACAGCCTCCCTGGGGCCCCTTTGAGCTGTTCCAAGGGTCTGGGTAGAGGGCAGTGCAGTAAGGTGCCAAGGGGTGGCTTGGGAGACATCATCCCTCTTTTTTTTTTTTTTTTTGAGACAGAGCCTCAAGCTGTCCCCCTGGGTAGAGTGCCGTGGCATTACAGCTCACAGCAACCTCCAACTCCTGGGCTCAAGCGAGTCTCTTGCCTCTGCCTCCCAAGTAGCTGGGACCACA